>JAFEMH010007180.1:0-99264 GCA_022495995.1 Adenophora triphylla var. japonica | reverse complement strand
CAAAACCCTATCTCAGCTTTAAGACCAAGAAAAACAGAGCAAATAAGTTCTTGTCAGTTTGAGCAAAGGATTTTCTATTTTATTATATTTATTATTATTATTATTATATTTATTATTATTATTATTATATTTATTATTATTATTATTATTATTATTATTATTATTATTATTATTATTATTTATTATTATTATTTCTATTATTTTATTATAATTTATTTTCTTTTTTATTTATTTTTTTTTATATATATTTATTTTATTTATTTTTTATTTCATTTTTTTAGACATTCACCCCTCACCGTCCCAATATGAATATCCAAGCCTACCAAACTCTTACAATAAACCAACAATCTAGACCACCTGCATTCTCAAACCTTTTGACACCTAAAAATGCAAATGAAACAACTAGCACATAGAAAAAGACTACATAATTAAACCCACATAGACAGTTAGCATTATTCAATCCAAGCCTACCAAACTTCTTACATAAACCAAGCAATCTACACACGGCCGCAGCACACTCACACTCACACGTTGTAGACACACATACACTCACAAAGACACACCAAACACAGTCCCCGCGTAACACCCACACACACAACACACACGGCACAACAAGAACACACACACATGCACAACATACTCACACACACAAAGCACACATCGTGGAACACCTTTCTACTTACACAGCCAAAACATGCACACCGCACAACAAGTAACTCCATTCTATAAGAGATCAAAGAAAACCTTGTAAACATAACAAAATTCCAAGCACAGAGGTCACACATTATGATAGTACTTCAAAATGTCATGACCAACAAAAAGATTACGATTCAAGATGCTTGCTGCATTTAAATATAGCAGTTAGCATTAGAAAAACTAGAACTTAACATTCGATTTTTCATCAAAGAAGAAACATCTTTCCCACATTTACCCTCTAATGTAAGTTTGCAATCTGTCGCTTCAATTGTAACTTTCACGGATGCTTAAAGAAAACGAAATTCACAAAATACTTGAGAGAGAGAAAGAAGAGAACTCAACCATGAACAAAACTCAAAGAGACCTAAATCCAAAATCACAACACGTGAAAGCTATGAAAACAGTAGTAAATCAAATGAAAAATCAACATGGGGGCCAAAAAGGCATACTTTCTGTAATCAATACTTGAGAGAGAGAAAGAGAGAGCTTACCGGCGTAGGAGACAACGACGGCGAGAGGCGGGTCGGGCGGCAACGCAGAGCTGCAGGGCGATCGCGAGAGAGAGAGAGAGAGAGAGAGAAAGCGTAGCGAGAGAGAGAAATCGAGTGAGAGAGAGAAAGGGATTGAGAGAGAGAGAAAGAGAGTTTACCGGCCGGCGAGACGGAGACGGCAGAGCGCGGCGAACGGCTTCCAGCGGCGGAGACGGCGTTTGTCTCGCGAGATGAGGTCCTGAGAGAGAGTGAGAGGGAGCAAATGAGTGAGAGAGGAATTAAGCCGATTGAGGTAAGAAAACTTACCGTGAGACGGCGACGGCAGAGGGCGGCGGAGGCGGAGTAGGTTTCCGTTCGCGAACCGGAGAGAGACAGGCAGAGGGCGACGTAAAATGAAGAAATGGGATCTGTTACATTATATATAGGGCGTGTTTACCGACGGATATGTCCGCTCGGTAATACGCAGTGATGTATCCATTGGGTCCGGCTTTCAAGAATACTCAATGAATTAATGACGGACTTTTTTAACAATACAGACGGACTACACGAAATTTTTAAAAAAATAATTAGGTAAAATGAAATTAATTTCCGTCGGTAATCGGGTTTTTTTCCGTCGCTGCAGCTACCGGGACGGACAAGGTCCGCTTCCGGCAAGATGTCCGTTTCTTCTGTAATGACACAAAGTTCCGTTTCTAGTAGTGCCGATAGTCAGATACGCAAAACCACTCTAGCACCGTATGTCTAAGCGTCGCAAAGCAGAAATTGAGGAAAATCAAGCCAGAATGGTCTCTAAGCAGGTCAAAGAAGAAATTGAGAGAAGCTACTCACCGGGTAGGATTCATCAGAGTCATCGAATATCCGACATGGTTATCCAAATATTGTGACCGTCACCAACGGCACCAATGGAAAGGTACGTCGCTGTGTGGATTTCCGGAGGATCTCAACAAGGCCAGCCCCAAAGACGATTACCCTTCGCCAAACATAAACATCCCCGGGTGGACTCCACTCGCCAACTACGAAGTTCAAATCCTTCGTTGCTGATGGCTTTCAGCAGTTACAACCGGGTCAAGATGGCCGAGGAAGACCAAGAAAAGGACGCCTTCACCACATCGTGCTGGGAACTTCCTGTTATACAAGTGATGCCATTTGGGCTTAAGAACGCCGGGGATACTTACCAAAGGGCAGCGACCGCGCTTTTTCTTATGACATAATCCACAAGGAGATTGAGGGTCTAAGTAGACGACATGATAATTCACTCCCAAAGGCGAGGATGGGCAGCATTTTGTTGACCTCGTGCTGGAAGTTTTTTGCAAGAGGCCTAGAACAACATTCCATGAGACTAAACCATGCTAAATGCAGACCTTTCGGAGTAACAAGGGGAAAAGTGCTTGGGTATATGGTCAGCGGAGCGAGGTATTGAAGTTGACCCCCCGAAAGATCAAAGCCATTATGGATATGAGGCCACCTGGAACCCAGACAGGAAGTCAAGGAGCTTTATGGGGAAGTTGCAGGCACATCGGCCCGCTTTCGTTCAACCAGTTGACCACTATGTGCGAGGCCCGTCTTCAAGCTCATGAAGAAGAATGTAGACACTGGAATGGACCGAAGAATGCCAGGATGCTTTTGTAACCAGATTAAGGCATACTTGGTACATCCCTTCTAGTGCTGTGCCCCCACATGTAGACGTAAAACCTCTTTCCCTGCTATTCCATCTCACCGATGTCGCCTGATACCAAGCGGTCAGGGCTGTGCTTGCTCAGGAGAAGAGAAGACTCTCGGGTAGAGAATGCCATTTACTTTGTCAGGCCGGAAGCTGCAAGGAAGTGAGCTCGATTACTCAAAGCATGTGAAAAGACACTGTTAGATGACTCGTCCGGGATAGTCGGGCAAGCGGCTTGAAGAGCGATTATATGCAAGACCCACCCTGTGAATTTGGGTCTCAAAAATGGACCCCATCAAGTACATCTTTGATAAGCCTTCCCTTCTTCGAATGCAGTCTTCAGCAAAGTGAGTCCTTCTTTCTTAGCGACAGTACGAACATCAACTATGTGACCAGTAAAGGCCATCAAGAGGTCAAGCGTTGTCGACCAAGCCCTCTCGCGACTTCCCCGCACTGAGGACGGAGGCCCTGAACCCCAATTCCCAGATGAAGGGATCTTTGCAGTTGAGCCCGAAAACCGATGGCAATTATTCTTTGACGGAGCTGCTAACAAACGAGGAAACGGCGTCGGGATGCTACTGGTCGATCCGAAAGATGAGCACACGCCAATAGCCCTCAAGTTGAACTTCCCTGCCACGAACAATGTCGCCGAGTACGAAGCTTGCATTCATTGGTTTGGAAGCTGCCTTAGAAAGGAATGTCAAGGAGCTTGAAGTTTACGGAGACTCGGCCACGATCATCAACCAGGTTTCCAACAAATGGAAGGAAGCTGTGGACCCTAGTCTGCAGCGGTATCATGCCCATATGGAGGAGTTGACTGGACAATTCGGAGAAGTGACTTTCCACTACTTGCCAAGGGAAAAGAACAAGATTCGCGGATGCCCTAGCTACTCTAGCCTCATTGGTAGAGATCCCCGAAGGAAAAGCCATAAAACCCTTCAGAGTGGGTAGAAGAGAAGCCCCAGCTTTCTGTTGTGAAGTAGACCTGGGACCCGAGCCTATAAAGGAACCCTGGTACAATCAAATTTACCAGTTCCTCAAAGATGGAGAGTCAGCTTTCAGAGACGAAGAAGGTAGACCAAAAGAAGGTATCAGAGCCAAGAGCTTGCAAGCCTTGAAAAGGTTGGCCTCCCATTATGTCATTCTAGGAGGCAACCTGTACAAGAAGCGGTACCAAGGACCACTCCTCTTGTGCGTCACTCAAGAAAAGGCCAAAGAGTTGATGACCGAAGTCCACAATGGTCCCTGCGGTCCTCATATGAATGCCAGAGCCCTGATGCAAGTCATCCTCAGAATGGGTTACTACTGGATTTCCATGGAAACGGTTTTGTGTCCGGCACGTCGAGCATGCGACAAGTGCCAGCGGTTTGCCAACCTCAACCATCTCCGCCTCATGACCTGTCTTCGCATGACGACTCCTTGGCCGTTTGCAACCTGGGGTATTGATGTGATAGGGAAAATAGCCCCGGCAGGAAGCAATGGGCATGAATTTGTGCTAGTAGCCATCGACTACTTCACCAAGTGGGTAGAGGCCAAGTCCTACAAGGTCCTCACTTCCAGAAAGGTTGCCCAGTTTATCAAAGAAAACATAATGTGCAGATATGGGGTGCCCAACGAGATCATTTCCGATAATGGGTCGCATTTTGAAGGAGACTGCGATAGGTTACTGTCAGAGTTCAGAATCACTCGCCATAAGTCGTCCCCGTACAGACCTCGAGACTAATGGAGCCGTGGAAGGCTTTGCTAATAAGACGCTCGAACGGATCATCCGGAAAATGGCCACCCGTGGTCGTGATTGGCCGAAAAGCTGCACTTGGCACTCTGAGGGCTGCGAACGTCTGTCAGAACAGCTACAGGAGAAACTCCTTTTGCCTTAACCTATGGGATGGAAGCAGTGTTACCAGTGGAGTTGGAAATCCCGTCATTAAGGGTCCTCCTGAAAAACAGTGTCAATGAAGCAGAATGGTTGCGCAACCGACATGATGAGTTGGCCCTGCTTGATGAGAGAAGGCTAAAAGCCATGGAGCACACCCAAGCCTACGAGAGCGAATGGCGGAGCGTTTGACAAAAAGGTTAAGGCCGAGAACATCAAAGAGGGTGACTTAGTGTTGAAAGTGAAGCCCCTACCGAGACAACCCCTGGGAAAATGGGAACCCGTTCGGATAGGACCTTATGTGGTGCAGAAGATACTATCGGGAGGAGCTATGAAGCTTGCAGACCTGGACGGCAATCCCTTTGTCACCGGTCAAGCGGTGATAAGCTCAGGAAGATACTATGTCTAAAATAAAAAAAATATATATAAAAAAAAAAATCTTAGTGCAAAAAGAGTAATAAATACTGGTGAAAACCCCAAAAAAAAGGGCGGTCTAGGCAAAAAGACAGGGTTTGCACATATAAAAAAAATCTTAGTGCAAAAGAGTAATGCCTAAATGACCCAGCTGAAAACCCCAAAAAGGGCGGTCTAGGCAAAAGACAGGGTTGCACATAAAAAAATATATAATATATATATAGTTCACCAGAATGAACTACGAAGACCTGAGCCCCTTAGTCTTTCTTGTAAAAGGGGAACGTAGGCAGCCATATATGGTTCGGTCTAAACAATAAAAAAGGGCAATCAAGCTTCCATGAAGTGCGTCCTAAACAATAAAGGGCATTTCAGTTTTCATAAAACGGGTCCCAAGCAATAAGACATTTGAATTTCCATGAAATGTGTCTTGATTAATTTCTAAGATAATATTTCTTGTTCATTACAAGTTAAAAACTTCTTGATGAGTTCAAGCACGGTCTACTCTTGACTCTGCTAACCTGCTACAAAGATCTAAAATACAAAAAAATGCCTAAATAAACTAATGTGTTTGCAAAATGGCAATAAGGGAATCCTAAGAAAAGATCTGTCAGTCGTCATTCGCTGAGTCTTCTTTGGTCTTCTTCCCTTTACCTCGACCCCGTCGAGTTTTCTTTCTCTTCTTCTCTATAATGTCGGTATCCCTCATTCCGATCTCCGGTATCCTCACTGGAGCCTCTACCAAACCCGTGTCAATAAGTGCCCTCTCTACACGAGCACGAGTCCGCACTTCCTCCCTCTGAGCCTCAGTCAAAGGAGCAACCTCGGACAATCTCTTGTATCGAGCCTCCATATCTTTGATCAGGTCACCCGACTGGTTATGGCGACTCGCCTTAGCCTCAGTCTCCCTCAGAGTCCTACTCGAGTCGCAGTCAGCCCCCAATAAAGCCTGACGTCTCTCCCCCAGAATGACCTGAGTCGCTCCCATTTCCCTCTCGTACCAGTCCAAGTAGACAGTGGTCAAGATGGTGCTCTTCCTGCTCCTGAAGATAGCCCTGGGTGGGAAAGCAGTGTATGTCCAAGCCCTCGAGAAGAATGAGAAGCTGGCTGGATCCCTCATATCCAATGGCATCACCTCCATGGTCCGGATGTCCTCCCAATCGCTCAATGGCTCCTGTAAAGCCCCGAACTGCCTGGATACCAAGCAGGGAATGTAGAAGGACGACCAGCAGAACCCTGGAACCCTCACAGCATAGGACTCCTGAAATATCCTCCTGGTCTGCAACCTCCAGTGAGGTATCCACCAACGGATGTCCGAAGTGGATAGCCTAGCCATCGTCAGCTCCCAGCTACCCTGGTCCTGTTGCCTCGGTGCACCTCTCCGAGAAATCACCCAAGGGCACTGAGTCGGCAAAGCCCCTGGCAAAGCCCCGAGCCTCTCCTGCAGCCATAAAGTCAGCACAGCTGGACTCCCAGACCTCATGAAATGGTCTCCCCTAGCCATCCTGTCAATGCCATGCAATGTCTCTCCCAAAACCAGTGGGACAATGTCCTTCCCAGCTCTACAGTCTCTGACCATGTCTAAGAGACCGCTATGACAGATTCCCACGGACTCAGCGGTGAACAGAGCAGAAAATATGCAGAGAATAAAGGCATCCATAGCCACCGTGGTCGCAGCCATAGCCGGAGACCCAAACCTGCCCGGGATATCAGAAAGGTCAATCCTGTCCGGGGCTATCATCATCCCCTCAGCCTCTCCCAGAGAAATCTGCAGAAAAGATGCAAGCTTTGCCGCCACCGGCACGTCTCCGATCAGCGGAATAGATATAGCCTCAATTTCTGGACCCCCAATCAAGGCTCGGAAGTCTTCATGTGTTGGGACAATCTCGTTGTAAGAAAAGCAGTAAACGTGTCTCCGGACGTCCCAAAACCTTGCTGCTGCTCTCAAAAGGTCCCAATCGGGCGGGAGATCCCTCAAATGCCATAAAGACTTGATCTTGAAGGAAGAATCAAGCAGCCCCTTGTGAAATTGGAAGTTGTGCTTCACCCAAGATTGAAGATCGGACAGAAAACGGTCTCGCTTCCCCTTTTGCAATCTGACGGGCTTCTCCATCGCAAAATGACCAAAGATGGTGTCTTTAAGTCCAAAATGTGCTCTGGGAACAATTGGGACAAGTCTAAGTTGAAAATGAAATGAAATGGCCAAGCCTTGCTTTTATTCAGAAAATAACCAGTTCAGACAGAACTGTGAGCCGCACGGCTTCATTTGCCCTCAGGACCAAACCGCACGGCTACATTTGCCATCTGCAGAAAAAATCTGCAGCAACCAAAGTTGCTGCCCAAGGGAGTTTTCACCCCACTTTCTCAACCAAGACCTGTACAAAAACATGTTCAAAGGTCACCCAAGCATTTATATATCATTATAAATCATTTTGGCCCCGTTTCAGCCCCAATTCCAAGCAAAAAACTGCCCCGAGGCTCAAGTAATATGCAAATTAAAAAAGCATAAATTAGAAAAGCAAATAAATTGTTAATACATTGTCTTCGCCCCATCGGCGCCCAAATAAAGCAAAAAATAAACAAAATGTGCATAAAAACGTGTTCATTGTTTGTTTTGTTCCTAAATCCACTCTAGAGACCTCCTAGGCCTCCGATTCTTCTTCTTCTTCATCACTGCTCAGCTCGTAGACGCTAGCCTCCCTCATCAAGTCCTCTAGTCGCTCACATGGGCGGATGGACATTATCGTGCCCGTACTCGGCCAGCTCCAGAATGTCGGCATTGGGTCCCCCGTCCCAAGGCATGGCACTGGAAGAGTACTCCGAGGCCGATGAGGTAGACGTTGTGCCCCGACATGCCTTCTCTTGCGCACCGGGCTCCTCTGCGTCCGCCACCTTTGAAGTGCAGGCCGGCTTCCTCAGGAAGGGACGGCAGCATGTCTTTCCAGCCCCTGTTCTTCCTGGCCAATCTGTCATAGGTGCGGCTGGAACCCGAGAAAAAGAGGAGAAAATCTCGTAAAAATCTCGAAAATCTCAGGAATTGCAAAAAGCAAAGAAATGAAAAAGGGAAAGACCCTAAAAGTATACTTACAAGGCTTGTCGGGCGGCAGGGTATCCTGGGGCTCCCTAGGTGTGGAGGGACAGGAATCCTCATCCTCCCTCAGGAACTCCGTGGACCACATAAGGCAGGTCGGCGGGAGGGATCGGCGGGTCAGTAGGCTCATCCTCCCCATATCCCTGAGTGACCGCCAACTTCATCGGCTTGTGGCGTCCTCACACCCTCCACAAACACAGCGTAGGGGGTATCCATGTCAAAGTACTCTCGGCGGCCTCCTCAGTACCTAGCAATCTCATCCGCCTGCGATCTCTGGCTGTAGCATCCGTGCTGGAGGATCATGGGGAGTAATGGCGTCCAAGGGAGGGACATGGCCATGATGCCTAGAAAAACGGTCCCCCAAATAAATGACATCACATGTCAGCCCTGTCAGCCATCTCCTCTGCCTCGTCGCCTCAATGGCCTCTCCTAGCAAAATCTCCGGATACCTGCCCCAAGGGTAGAAGTCCACTCCATCGTGCCCATCCCTGTTGATGACCGGCCTCACCATCTTGTAATCAAAAGTGATCCGGGTCTTTCCCGTGAACTTATCCCTCGCATCTCCCCTCCAGCGGATCATGGCAGGGAAGATGGTGATATCGCTCTGTTGGTTCCAAGGAAAGAACCCGATCACCTCACAGAACCAGACCTGCATGTTCAAAACATCAAAAAGGGTCATTTCTCTCTCATAAAAGTCTCAAGACAAGAAAAGAAAGAGAAAGAGAAGAGGGACTACCTCAAGGGCAAAGGAGAAGCAGTCCATGGAAGCAGCCTTGTTCCGGCTGTACATATCCAGAGAGAAGTAGAGCTCCGCCAATCCGGCCTCTCCCCAAGAGACCGTCCCTATCCCATCTACATCCTCCAAAGAGTCAAGGAGGCTAGTCATGGCCAGAGTCCCAGAATTTGCGAAGATGGTGACCGACAGCATCAACCACACGAAAGCTCTAGCAAGCTGGTGGGCGGTCACATCGCTAACGGCAAAGTCCCGTATGCATCCTGGATCTGCCGCCTCGACATGCTCCGGTGTCTCCATCCCTAGCCCCTTGGGAATCAGCTCAAACCCGACCAAAGCTCGGAACTCCTCAGCTGTGATATGGTCCCTCCAAGTCACGGGCCTCCCAGTGAACTGTAGACCAGTGATAGCTGTGAAATCGACGGGAGTCACTGTCAGCTCTCCCCGGCTCAGATGGAAGCTATGAGTGCTATCCCACCAAAATTCAGATAGGGCCTGGACCAAGCCCTTGCTCTTAGAAGTGATGTGGATCCCCCTGCCGATAGCCTCAATGAAAAGATCTAGGCCGGTAGCCCGCACCAGCTGCTTGGGGTTCGCCCCATTCTTCTCGAAATCGGGCATCCTCTCCCATAGCCTGACTGCGATCTCAGAAGGTCCCCTGGACTTGTTCTCCTGTAGACACGCACAACAAAGAAGTGTGTCAGTCCTTCATCATTTTCAAAAGCATGCATATATTCAAAAAAGTGCACATGTTTTCAAAAGAAAAGCATTCATAAAATTTTTCTAGCATCCTTTGCATAAAAAAAAAAAAGCGTTTTTCATCACTTGAAACACGTCATGTCAAGTCCCATTGCTTTCCTAAAGCACAAAATCACAATTTTCACAATTCTTTGCACATAAGCATTATTTTTCAACAAAGTGGCATGCATGAATCCTTTTCATCTTTCAAAATCTTGTTTTCTCATTGATAATCAAAATTTTGACTTAGTTCTAGCACATGCAAGAACTCCGTCTCACTTTAAACAATTATCATTCTTACTTTATTTTCGAGAAAAAAGTGGATCATTCCCATTATTTTTGTCAAATAAATTGCACATGCATGTTCTTAGCCTCATAGGTTAATCATCAATGTCTCAAAATCATTCAAAAATCCTAGGAAAATCCTAGAAAATTCCTAAAATTCGGGTCAAGCCCTAAATCAATCAAAATTCAATCAAAATCGACGGAATCGAGCCAAATAAGAACGCTTACCCCAACCGGTCGCGGGTTCGTCAATTTGTGCTCTCTTCTCCCCGGATAGAGCTCCGATGGAGGCGTAAGAAAGTCATACTTTCTCTCCATTCGAACGAGTTCCTTTCTCCTCCTTTGAGCGGCCGCGGAGATGTTTCTTCTAGCTTGTCTAGGCATGGGATTACCCTCCGGATCCATTCTTGATCAAAGGAAGCAAGGGAATTGAAGGATTTTCAAATTTTCTCTCCTCTCTCTCTCTTCCTCGGCTGGAATGGGCGGCAGTAATGCCCAATTGCCCGTTCAAATCAGGTTTTAAACAATCTGGAAAAATTAATCTTCCAGCCGTACGGCTTCTTTTTCCCCCATCTCATGCCGGGCGGCCTCATTCGCTCTGAGCAGAATTTACAATTTTGCCCCTGGACTTTCCACTCGGGCCTACGATTCCCGTTATCCTTTAACTAAGATAACACCCTTTTCAGAAGATATCCCTTATCTCCTAATGCAATTAAGCTTTTTTCCCAGTCGCCTCCGTTAATTCCATTATAACGGGATAACGCTAGGTGACAACCTCCGAATTGTCGAAATCCGAACTTAAGCTACCTCTATCACGAATAGTGAAGTATGCTCAAGTTATCTAAACTTAAGCTACCTCTATCACGAATAGTGAAGTATGCTCAAGTTCTTCTAAACTTCAGCTACCTCTATCCCGAATAGTGAAGTATGCTCGAGTTCTTCTAAACTTAAGCTACCTCTATCACGAATAGTGAAGTATGCTTCAGTTTTCCAACTTTAGCTACCTCTATCACAGATAGTGACGTAAGCTCTAGTTTCTTCAGGTGACAACCTCCATTAATTGTCAATCAGGTGACAACCTCCATTAATTGTCAATCAGGTGACAACCTCCATTAATTGTCAATCAGGTGACAACCTCCATTAATTGTCAATCAGGTGACAGCCTCCATTAATTGTCAAAACCTTCAAGGATCCTAGACATCGTTCCTAACCTATCTAGTGATGCTTGACTATGATCAAGGCTTGATTCCTCCGGGATACGTAGGTAGCCTTTCATAAAAGGTCCAGCCATCCGACCACTTTGGTCACCCTGTTCCTTCGTCACTCATCAGTGATGAAGTAGCCCCTCATAGAGGTCTAGATATCTGACCACATCGGTCACTTCTAGCATATCCCCAGTAGGATCAATTGCTTGACCTCTTAGGTCATTTTCTCTTCTACTTCCCCAGCAAGAGACCAGTTTCTCTTCTCCATTCCTCAGCGGATCTATTCCGAACTACGGCCTGGCTTGATTCCCACTCGGGATACGTAGGTAGCCTTCCAGAGGTTCAGCCACTCGACCACCTCGGTCTCTCAATCCGTCTCGGCATTCGCCAGATCAGATCCTTTTCTATCGATAACCCCACTCGCCTTGCAAGTGACGTTGCCGAGGGAGCACGTAAGTACCCAAATCTGGCTCATGCCTTCCGGTTAAATTTCCCGACAATTTCGGTAAGTTTCCCGGTAATTCCCCGGACCTTCCTAGTGTTCCGGAAATATTCCGGAACTGTTCCAAAACAAATAAGGGCTGAAGGGGAAGCTTCCTAATTAAGAAACACGTTTTTCTTAATTTGGGAAAACTTCTAGAATGGCCACCTTGCATGATTCTAGAAACATGCTGAGTCACAAGGGATAATGCCGCACGGCTGCATTAGCCCAAGGTCTCTGGCCGCACGGCTTCATTGGCCTTATCCAGACTGCCTATAAATAGAGCCCTCCTCTACCCATTTTCACAACAACAACAATACCATCAATCACACATAATACGAAGAAGACACTCCCAAGAGTTGTTGGAAGTCCAAGAAGGTGAAGAAGAAGGCCAAGAAGCCACCTCCCTCCTCCTTGAAGATCCCAAGATCAACCTTTCCACCTAGCTCCATCCAAAGAAGAAGAGGAAGCCATTGGTAACCTCTCACGCCCTAAACTTGCATCCTAATTGCTCTATGTGATACTAATTGCTCAATGCATTTCATATACTTGCTATTATCTTGTTTGGGACTTGGTAGATTAAAGATCATATCTTTATACCCCCCCCCCCCTTTTCCCCCTTTTGCATGCATTAGGCATCCCTTGCCATTAAAGATGTAATCTTTTGAATCAAAGGTGCATCCTTTGCACCTAAAAACCCTATTTTTACATAAAAATATCATCTTCATGCATCCTTTGCATATAAAAATCCAATCTTTATGATAAAAATGCATCCTTTGCATATGAAATCCTTTTTCAAGCATCCTTTGCATTAAAGATCATATCTTTATCCTAAATTAGCATCCTATGCTTTTCAAAATACAATCTTCATTCATCCTTTGCATATTTAAATCCCAATTTCTTCATAAAAATGCATCCTTTGCATAAAAATCATGTCTTTATGCATCCTTTGCAAATAAAGATCATTTCTTTAAATCAAATGCATCATTTGCAACCCAAAAGTGTCATCTTTTCACTAAAAATGTCATTTTTACATGCATTCCCCCATGTCCCCATTAACAACCTTGGAACGGACCGGTGTAAAAGATCCTATCTTTACATCGTTCCTTCCATAAAGGTTTCATAATTTCTTTAGAAAGGGACAACCTTGAACCCTATATCTCCGATTATCACTTAAGATGAGTATGAAGCATCTATATGAGCTCGACCGTCTTAAAGTGTAGGATTGATGGGCTAAGGACCCTCCTTTTCTAAAAGAACCTCATTCTTTGACTATAAAGAGAGTCATTCTCTCGATCATGCAAGTCCCGAGGTTAAAAAAAATGCAATGATCACAAGTCCAAGATGAGAACGGGATCATAATCCCGAATACATAAAATCCAAGAAATCCCGAGCGACAACCAATAAATGGTTTGTACGTCCGGAAGACGACTTGGGACATTTCCCCCCCCCCTTTATTTTCAAACACATGCACACAAGAAAGCACGCAAGCAAGCACGATTAATGAAATCTTGGGAGACTTGCTCCGGCAAGGCACCTTGGGTGAACGACGATCCGTTCTTCCCAAGGGATAACTTAACCTCTGAACCCATAAAACTTTTTTTTCAAAGTTTTGAGGTAATCAAAATGGCGTGGCGACTCCGTTTTTCAAATTAAACCGGATGTCTTCAAACTCGCGTGAATTTCCAATACACCAAAATTTGGGCCACACATTCACAGTTGGCCAATGTGGTCATGGTGAAGAAATCAAATGGCAAATGGCGGATGTGTGTCGACTTCACCACTCTAAATCTTGCCTGCCCGAAGGACAGCTATCCTCTTCCTAGAATCGACAAACTAGTTGATTCTATTGTCGGACACTCCACCCTCAGCTTCCTCGATGCTTATTCAGGATACCACTAGATTAAGATGCACGAGGATGACATTGTGAAAACAGCTTTCCAAGCAGCTGGAGGCATCTACTGCTATAACATGATGCCCTTTGGATTGAAGAATGCAGGGGAGACTTATCAAAGAATGGTGAACAAAGTCTTTGCCTCTCAAATTGGCCGAAACATGGAGGCCTACGTCGACGATATGGTCATCAAAACAAAGACTGGACGTCACGTGGTCGACCTAAAGGAAACGTTCGCCAATTTAAGAGCAAACGACATGAAGCTCAACCCTAGCAAGTGTGTCTTTGGTGTAGCTGCTGAAAAGTTCCTTGGATTTATGGTATCTCAGCGAGGTATAGAAGATAACCCGGAGAAGATCAAGGCTCTAGTCGACATGAAAGAGCCGACCAGTATAAAGGAGATGCAGCGACTTAACGGCAGGGTGGCAGCTCTTGGCCGCTTCATATCTAAGTCAGCAGAGAGGTCTCTCCCCTTCTTCAAAGCGTTGAGGGGGACGAAAAATTTTGAATGGACGACCGAATGTCATTCGTCGTTCCAACAGCTGAAGGATTACCTCGCTACTCCACCTCTCCTGAGTAGCCCGATCACTGGCGAAACATTGTTTGTGTATCTATCCGTGGGAGACAAGTCAGTGGCAGCAGTCTTGATTAGAGAAGAGGAAGGGCTTCAAAAGCCAGTGTACTACATCAGCAAAGCCTTATCGGATGTGGAGAGCAGATACTACAATGCTGAAAAGGTCGCATATGCTCTAGTCGTAGCTTCAAGGAAGCTGCGAGCTTATTTTCTGGCCCACCCTATCGTGGTACTAACCAATGCGCCCTTGAGAAAGATATTACACAAGCCGGAGAGTTCAGGTCGACTGCTCAATTGGTCAATTGCTCTTACTGAATTTGACATTGAGTATAGACCTCGAAAGGCGCTGAAGGCTCAAGCTCTAGCAGATTTCTTGGTCGAGCTTACGTTCACCAAGGAAGACATCGAACATTGAGCTCCAAGAGAGAAAACCAAGGGGAAAGAGCCAGAGTCCCAAGTCGCTATTAATATACCCGATGATTGTTGGAAGGTCTACTCAGATGGGTCAGCGACCAAGAGTGTCAGTGGAGCAGGGATAGTGCTAATTGAAACAGAATCTGGGACAGTGTATGAGGAGTCACTAAGGTTCAAGTTCGATGCTTCCAACAATCAAGCTGAATACGAAGCCTTGATAGCAGCCATAGAATACGCCAAGTGTTTTGGAGCGACTAAAATCATGGCTTATTGTGATTCCCAACTGATAGTCAACCAGGTCCGAGGCGAGTACGAGGTGCTTAGTTCCACTCTGATAAAATACTGCGACCTGGTGAAGGAGCTAATAAAGGATTTGGAATTCTGGGAGATTCAGAGGATTGGAAGGGAAGACAACGAGCTAGCCGACCTCCTCTCGAAATTAGCCACTTCAGATGAGCCACATGAAGAGCCCATCTCTTTCCTCGAAAATCCGGCTTATGAGAGAATAAAAATCCAGTGTGTAGAGGACACTTCAAGAAATTGGGCTTATGAGAAGTGTTGGATCGAAGAAATGAAGGCGTACATAGAAAGTGGCGAGCTGCCTGATGACGAGAAGAAAGCTCGAGCAATCAAAAAGAAAGCTTCGAGATACGTCATTCAAGGAGGCAATCTGTCGTAAGATCCTACACTCGACCATTGCTAAAGTGCATCCACCCTCAAGAGGTCGCCCTATTGATACATGAAGTACACAGTGGGATTTGTGGCGGACATCCGGGGGCCAGGACTCTTGCTGACAAGTTAATCACTTTGGGGTACTACTGGCCGCACATGAGAGCTGATACTCATAACTTTGTTCAACAATGTGATCAATGCCAAAGGTTTGCCAACTTACCTCATATGCCTACCACCGAGCAGACTCCAGTGATTGCAACTTGGCCATTTGACATGTGGGGTGTCGACTTGATTGGACCCTTCCTCCCGCCCGGAAATTGCAAGTATGTGATCGTTGCCATAGATTACTTCACTAAATGGGTTGAGGCCAAACCATTAGCTCGCATCACAGAGGAGAATGCTATCAACTTCATTCACGATTTCATTTGGTGTCGGTTTGGTTTTCCTCGAGCCATAGTATCAGACAACGGGCTGCAATTCTCGAGAGATTTTGAAGCAGAAATGAACCGAGTTGGTATCAAGCACTGGCAATCTTCTGTCGCCTATCCCCAAGGTAATGGGCAAGCTGAAGCAGCGAATAAACTTGTTCTATCTTCACTCAAGACAGGTCTCGTAGGTCGACGTGATAAGCTGGGTTGGAGACGAACTCCCCACTTGCTCTTTGGGCGGTCCGTCTGGCCACTCGGGGGCCTACGGGGGAAACCCCATTTGCTCTCACATATGGATCAGAGGCCATGGCACCTGCCGAGCTCAGATTTCCTACTGCTAGAGTGACTTTCTTCAATCAGGAGCAGAATGATACCAACAGATTGATCGATCTAGACCCGATCGACGAGAAGCGAGATACAGCCTACCTCCGAATGGTCAACTACAAGCAGCGAGCTAAAAGTTACCACGACAAGAGGGTCAAGGCAAGATCATTCCAAGTTGGAGATCATGTGTTAAGAAAGATCGAAGCAACGGGAAGGAGGACTCAACAGAATAAACTATCTCCCAATTGGGAAGGTCCTTACATAGTTACTCGAGTTGTCAAAGAGGGGACCTACATGATTGCTCATCCTGATGGTGAGGAGCTGAAGCACCCATGGCACGCCACCGACCTCATCAAATATTACTTCTAGTTTTCAACTTCCAAGTTCAAGCTTGTCTTAGCTCTAGTTTTCAGATTGATGTAAACGTTTCCCTACTTCAATAAAAATTGCACCTTTGTTCAACCCGACACTGTGTAACACTAACTTCAACAAGCTCGACTCATAGTCAGCTTTGTTTTAAACAAGCTCGATTCTTAATTAGCTTCGTTCATGTAAAACAAGTTTGACCCTTAGTAGACTTTGTTCTAACAAGCTCGACTCTTAGTCAGCTTCGTTTTAACAGGCTCGATTCTTAATCAGCTTCGTTCATCTAAACAAGTCCGACTCTTAGTCGACTTCGTTCTAACAAACTCGACTCTTAGTCAGTCTGTTCTAGTTTAGCTCGATTCTCAATCAGCTTCACTCCTTAAAACAAGTCCGACCTAGGGTCGACTTTGTTCAAATGAGCTCGACCCTTGGTCAGCTTCGATGAGACTAACAGGATCGACTCTTAGTCAATCTTGTTACCAAAAGCCATAAGTCTGAGGTCGACTGAACCTTTACAGGACAAGTCGACCTTAGTCTTAGGGTGGCTCGTTGCCCTACTATATCTAGCTCGACACTTACATCAAAAGCATACAACATGCAAGAAAGAGAAGTCAGTTACGATTAAACATAAGTAAGTCTCCCAAAGTGGGCCAAGACTTATTTGATTAAAGCTACAAAAGTACTATGCCTCCCAAAAAATAGGGCCAAGGCATCTAAGTATTCATAAAGCCAAAAAACAAGAAATGTTTGGGACATGTTCATTACATAACCATCAGTTTCAAAATTCAATCTGTGGGATAGCCTTCAACCTGACCACTGGTAGCCGCTTGTTTATCTACAGTTTCCTCCTGCTGCTGGGGGCCAATTGGTTTACCTGACTCAGAAAACCCATGTCTTGGAGTATCACCATCAAAGGCTGGTGAGTCAGGCTCTTCAAGCTCGGCTAAGATGGTACTATAATTAACTTGAGCGACAGGAGGAGGAGTCCAAACTTCAGCTTCGGCGGCCGCGTCATCTTTAGCTATGATTTCCAAGTCATTATCATTGTAAGGCACCAAGCTATGTCCCGGTCGAGCCGCCGTATTATAGGGATCTTCTGCAGCCCATTGGGCAAGTTGTTCAACTGAGATATCGAAAGCAGGATCCACTATAATACGTCGAGCCATGTGAGCTCGACCTACATCCCAGAAGGTGCTGGCTTCCTTGGTGACATGAGTATAGAGATCGTCACTTTCTTTATAAGCTTTTACAGCTTCATCTTTGGCAACCTTCACAGCATTATTCAGTTCTAGCTCCCATTGTTGTCGAGCAGCATTCAGTTCCTCCTGTTTCTTGGCCAAGGTAACTGGAACCTCCTCCAGCTGTTGCTTTGCCAGCTCAAGATCAGCCGTCATCTTCTTTTTCTCCTCCTTGAGACGGGCGAGTTCACTGTTGGCCTCCCCTAAGCTCTTCCAAGCCTCCTCCTTCAATTTGATTTCATTATCCTTCAAAAGTTTCAAAGCTTCATAAGAGTTATCCAAGTCCGAGTACTCCTCCTTCAGTTTGTCAAACTCTCCTTTCAACTTTGTATGGTCTTCTTTCAACTGAGCTTGATCACCCTCCAGCTTCCCCAATTCCTCGTTCTTACGAGCCAACATAGTCTTGGCCAGCTTCTCCTGCTCCTCTGCCGCCTTCCAATAAGTGGTGGCTAAATCAATCATGGCAAGAGACTGAAATAACGAGTAGATACAAGGGGTCAGATCAAATGAAAAGAAAGGAAGAGAAAACAGCAAGAGGAACGAGTACATTAAAAGCTCAAGGGTTACCTCGGAGGAAGCCAGCCCAACTCGAGCTCGACAAGCTTCTGGAGTCAATGGCTTGTTGGTAAACTCTCTGATTAGGTCCTGATCAGCTCCCCTCCTGACAATCACCTGGCCATATTCCAATTCTGGATACTCCCTAGCCAAGCTGTTGATCCTGGTCAAAGGAGTCACATCACTCAGCTCAGCAACCCGATTCTGAATCAACTCGTCATATGAAACTTGAATAGGGGAAGCATGTGGACTTCTGACTCCAGTCTCCACTGGCTCACTAGCACCGACTTGATTGGATGTCGAGCTCACTATTGATGGCCCAATCTTAATCCTCTTGCTTAGAGGGGCAGTATCATCTTCATCATCCTCCTCCTCATCTAACTCGATCACGGGTGATTTGGCCTTGGAAGCTTTTTTGGTTTTGGATTTGGCTTTGTATTGGCCACGAGTCCTGGTCTTTCTAGCCTCCCTAGCTGGCTCCACAGCTTGATCAGATATGTCGACTTCTTCAGCGTCGACCTCTTCCATTCCTTGAGCGACGTCTCCAACTTGGTCCCCCTCCAGTTCCTCAGGATTCTCCTCCACCGGTATAGAATTAACAGGGTCCACATCCACCGTCTGCAAAATATCATGACGGAGAACACCCTCTCTCTCCCGATGTTCTTTAGCATTGGCTGCTCCGCAACTTCTCTTGCTCTTCCTGATGTCAATGGTTCAGCCCATACTCGCTTCTTGCTCAGGAGTTAAAACTGCACCAAAGTTAAAATGATCAAGGGATAGGTTGACATACAAAATTTCTGCATACGAGCAAAAAGTTCTATGTACGAATTAAATATGTGTGAGCTAATTATTCTACATACGAGCAAAAAGTTCTATGTACAAATCAAGTTCACAAATAAACAGTTAGCAAAGGTAGGAGGGATCAAGGTACAGTGAATGGTCGAGTTCTTACCCCCGAAATGTTCTACCCGCTCCTTACAATAGTTGGCAGTATTCTTACAAAAGTGGCACTCTTTCCCAAATCTGAATCGAGCTCCCTCATGGGTGACCCAATCTGGATATCTTTGACATCTAACTACTGGAACCATGGGCACTACCTCTCCTTCACCGACCATCAATCCAGCTCGGATAAAATTATTCTTGTTGGTTCCCAGGACATCCCAACTGATAGCCCCCTTTTTGGTAAACTCCACCAACTTCTTGCGCAAATCATTATGCCAGTATGGGCCCAAAGAGTTATTCTCATCTACACCGGTCGTATCGGCCCGGGCAAGGGAAATTCCCATCCTCTTCTACTTTTCACCACCACCACGTAAGAGTTCCATCCACTAGCCTTACCAGGAAGATTGGCAAACAGTTTGGGAGACTTTGGCTTGGAAGGAGTACTTATACCACTATCTTTATCAAACTTAATGCTAAAAAACTCCTTAAACACCCTCATGCAAGGCTCATACCCTAAGAATCTACAAACCATAATGAAGCAAACCAGTACCCTACAGGTGTTGGCTCCTAGCTGAAGTGGCAAGGCATCAGTGCACTCTAAGAACTCATTTATGAAAGGTTCAAGGGGTAATCTCAAACCAGCTTCGAATTGGCCATAGTAGAAGGCCACCTTGGTAGAATCCTCCTCGTAGGTGTCCCCAAATTGGTTAAAGAAATCCCCCCTGCTATACAAAGTAACGCTAAATTCCTTCCTATCAACCTCACAAAAGTCATGTATCATGCTCAAGCGAGATGGAAAATTCTGCTTCCCTCTAACTGGCCTTGGGGGAACGTAACCCCTTTCATTCCTGCCCGGCACCACAGCAGTCTCAAAGGCATCAACAATACGTGGGCTTGATGAGGTCGATGCATGGGCTTCTCCTTGAGTCTCCATATCTGTACAAGAAGAAGGGGAAACAGGGGAATCAGTTCTACATGAAGTCTCAGGAGTCCTAATAGACGCACTAAGGGGCGACCTAGATTCCCCTGGGAATCCAATTCTGTTTCTAAGGAAGGAAGGTTTATGGGGGCCCTGAACATAGAATACGGCAATATGGTCGAGAAGCTCATGAAAGAGGTGAAAGGGTTCAACCCTTGGGTCGTTCGTTCCTAAGATACCTAAACTCTCTCCCACAGGCAAGGTCAATTCAGTAAAGTGCAAGCCCCAACGGGTCAAAATCGAAGTGCATTCCTCAATGGCTATCTCCCTCCACTCTCCGTTCAAATGTTTATAAACCCTACGGTTGACATTACAGTACCCATACCAAGCCCCAGGTTCGGTGCTAAAGGTCCTAGCCATGGTGGAATTGGAAAATTACGGAAATAAAACCCTAATACTGAGAGGCAAGAAAGATACCTTAAAAGTAGCTCGAGTGAAGAAAGATTACAGACGGAGATGATTGATTTATCCGATTGCCCTCTTCGCTATTTTCGCCGGAATTCAAGGAACCAGAGACAGCAAAAGTTGTAAATGGAGAAGGATTCTTGAATTTATATCTTCTTGAATTGGAAAGGGCAAAGGGAAATTCAAAATTAATTTTCCTAATTAATTACGGAAACAGTTTCCTAGGCGGACTCTCAAACGTCAAAATTGTAATCATTATGGCAAAAACGGCGCTCCTTCATATTTGACCGTACATCGCCGACGTCCAGGATCGTGCCACGTCAACTTGGGTCGACTAACCCTCAGAACGAGTAGAGACCTTCGAGTAACAACAATTGCCATCAAAAATTTCCTTAACTTCCTATTCGACAAAGTCAACTCGAAAGTTGGGGGCCACTGAACATACCAAAAGTGTCGAGTTGGGCCAAGTAAGCAAAGCCCAATCCTCAAGGCAACCATTGCCCCAACGTATCAAGGGGGCCAGGTCCAATCAATGCAAGGTCCAAAGCCCATACCAAATATCAGTCGACTAAGCCCAACGTCCGACCTATTAGGTCCCGACTTGACTTAGTCCGACCTTACAATCCAGACTCTAATACGGGTACGATCCATGCTCTGCCGTCGGTCGAGTCGATCCTTCTTCAAGTGGCGACCTCGACCTAATCACTCAAGCGTCGAGCTAGCTAAGGTAGACGTACATGGTCAAATCTTTCCATAACCGCATCCCTATAAATCAGGGACAGTTTCAGGCACGTTCTCATGACAAGTAACTGCCGCTAGAATCTCGGAGCACGTATCGCTCCACCAAAAATACAACAACCATCACCTATAAATACATCATCACTACCAACGGTGCAAAGGTAACTGCCATTTTGTTATCTGAATTCATTATTCAATATATTTTGAGCTATATACAACCGTTATCTTACTCTCACGCCCGAGCGTCTTCGCCGGAGACACATCCGGCTAGTCGTGGGTTCTGATTTCGGGTCAAGGAGCCAGGTGATTAGTCCTGCCACGTGAAGGATTACTGATAAGCACAATTCCTGCAGCATCAAATATATTTTATATAATTATATAAAATAATAAAATAAAAAATATATCAAAATTCATAATTTTTTTATAATTATATGGATAATTATTTTTAATAATTGTACGTGTAATTTTAGAAATATTTAAAAAAATAAGTATTTTGCAAGATTTTGGCTTAGGTAAGTTGGAGTAAAGAGAAATAAATATTTTATTAAAAGGTTAGATTGGACTTGGGTCACTGATGGGAGTATATATTATGTAAGGTTGAGAGTTGTGTATATGAAAGTGAAAAAAATTAATATTTTATTTAAGATTGGATTGAGTTGGAGTCACTGATACTGATGATGAGAATCTATAGTATAAATGGGGAAAGAGGTGCTACAGTACTATGAATATTGTCAAGCGGTGAATTTTTCATTTTGCCCTCATACATTTATCCCTTTCCCATTTTGCCCTTTAAAAAATAATTTTTTAAAAAAATTAAAAAAAAAATTGAAAAAAAAAAAATTCATCCTTGAACACGGATATGTACTAGTAGTCTAATAATAAGGAATTAAGGAATGGACTTAGATCGTAGCCCGAACGTTGAATGATATTTTTGTTTAGAACCAAACAAAGCTTTTGTTGTCAAGCTTTTAATGCGAATTTGTTTTCAGTGTTCAAACGAGATACATTTGGGGGGCGTTTGTTTTTTTATTTTAAGTCTTGTTTGCCTTTTAATACTTATTCATTAAGAAGATTAGAGAAATAAGTGTGTTTGTTTTTTTTTTGAAATAAGGCTTGTTAGGCTCTTAAAGTCCTCTTAATTTTAAGTGGTTAAAATGTTGCTGAATTGCCTCTGAAAGCCTCTGAAAACCACTGTTTCATATTTGGTTTTGGTTAATTTTTTTTTTAAACTGTTTACTGTTTCATATTGCATTTACGTTTTTTTTTTATTTTTAACTGTTTCAGATAATGAATTCAGATAGAAAATCAAACAACTTATACAATTCAGAATTCAGTTTTCAATTGCTGCCTCTTAATCATTCAGCTATTTTCAGAACTGAAATCAGATTTCAGCATTTATCACTTAAAAAAAACAAAAACCCCCTGATTAATCTAGAACAACATCAACATCTAATCAGAAGATTTAGTCTGTTGTTTTAGACGCTCACATTTGTAATTCTACAAACTTTTCAATTAATTGTCCATAAAATTTAATTACATAATATATTGCCCTTTTTAGACCTCTTTTTATAAGCATAAATTAAAAGTGTGTGAGTGATATACTAACAATGAATCACTAGAGAAGTTTAATATCTTTTGACCATTATTATTAATGATAGAGGTTGCAAAATATATAAATTTACCACTCTTTTCATCTCAATTTTTTTAATTAAATATAAAAAATAAAATTTCAAATTGGAGTAATACTAGTAAATAAATACTCTTTCCGTCTCGGCCGAAGTGTCCCAAAATGGGTTCGGCGCGGGAATTAAAGAAAGTGATATAAGAAAGAGAAAAGTTTAAATGTTGTGAGTATGGAAAATTAAATAGGAGAGAGAATGAGTGGAATGAATAGTTAGGAGAGAGAATGTTGTGAGTGTAAAAGTAAAGTAGGAAAGAGAATGAGTGGGTGAAATAGTGAAAAAACTTTCCTTTTTTGGGTATGAAACATTTTAAATGGGACGCCCAAAATAGAAAGTTGGGACACTTCGGCCGGGACGGAGGGAGTATTTATTTTGACTGAAAAGTAGTTTCTCTGTAATTTTTTGATTTTTATAAAAGTAAATTCATTCATATAAATATTATACTTATAAAATATTTTTAACAAGGTACAAACACTTAAAAATTGATTCACAGTTATATTATCTTATCAAATTGATGCTGCTTTTTTTAAGCCAAATATGATAGATAATCACTTATAACACATTTTGCAAATTTTTTATGTAGTTTTTTTTTTTTTTGCTTGGTAGCAATATTACAATTATTTTCTCATTTAATTCTTTTTTTAAAAATTCTTTTTCTAAATAACAACTCTTGAAAAGTTTTTGTAAGAATGACTAATTTTGGTGAAACTCGCTAATACTGACAGTATTGAGTTTACACTTTTTTTACACTTTTTTTCGCTAGGTGTTGAAATCACTTTTACCATTTTTATTTTATGTACCACATTGTGTAACATAGGTGATCCAACGATTATGCATAAATGATGCCGTCATGCTGAAGTCGGCCCTTATCGCTCACAACTATTGCTTCATGTGTGTTACACACAATAAACAAAAGTGGCAGCCGTGATCTCAACTCTTTATTTAGAGTATTTTTTTTTTTAATGGAATAAAATCTATCTATATATAAAAGGAGGATTGTCAATGTTTTCCCCCAAAAAATCAAGGGTAAAAAAGTAAATTCACACGGTAGCAAAAATGAAGATAACAAGCATGAAAAACCACGTGTCAGGCAATACGTAGCCGTCAGGTCGCGCGTGCCATTCACGCGGAGGGATTGGCGCGTGGACGGAGGAAGTTATTCTTTTTTTTTTTTTTTTTGTTTCGGACAGGTGTCGCCCGTATGAGGAAGGGTAATTTCGACATTTCTGTCCATGGCATAATTGAAAATCCACGTGGCTTTCCATGATTGGCTGCTATTTTTCCAGATTTTTCTTTTTAATCCCGTTTTTTTTTACCTAAATTATTTAATAAAAATATACTTTTTTAAAAAAAAATTTACACCAAAATTCATAATTTTTTTTCCTCTATAAATAGAGACTATTTTTATTTCATTTAGACATAGAAAAAAAAACCTCTTTTTTAAATATAAATTTCTTAATTATCATTTTTAGTTTTCAATATATTTTTAGTGAAAAATAATTAAGTGTGAAGATTTTTTTTTATTATAAATGATAATAATAATAATCATAATAATTTTACTAATCATAAAAATAAAGAATATAAAATTAAAAAAAAAGCAATTGTTAGTATTTTTAGATTAATAAAGCATGAAGTTTTTTTTTAATTATAAATGATAATAATAATACTAATTGGGGTATAGGATAATGAGTTGGAAGGGGTAATATGGTTATTGACTATATTTTAGTTCGATAAATCAAATAATTTATTTACTTTATTTAAAAAAAAATATTTGAAACATAATCAATAGTGTATGAATAAATTTTTCGATTTTTCTGTCCTTCTCAAAAAATTGTGTATTTATAAAGACGAATATCATGAAAGATGTCCATCATTTTTTAAATTTCGATTTAAGTGCATGTCAATATTTTAAGAAATATTGATAGCATAAAGTAGTATTTTAAAAGAGGGAGACGAAGAAGTGGGTTGGGTTTGATTAGAGAGTGGAGGGTTTGGAGATTTTTTTTTTCATTTGACACAATTGTTAGTATTTTTAGGATTTTGATTTCTCTTCTCAAAATTAAATTAGTTACATTGAAAATAAATATCATAATTATGTTCATGAAGAGTTAATGTAAATATATATGACATGTTTATTTCTAATTTTATACTTTTTTCCTTTTATTTTTTTTTCTTTCAGTATTTATACTAATATACTAATGTTTTCTTTTACATTTCATGTTGGGCTTCCAAATTTCTATCTCTATCTATCTATATATAGATATATTAGTTTTTTTTTAATTTTTTTTCACCAAAATTCATAAAATAAGAATTCTCTCTAAATTGAGAATATTTTCATTTAATGTGGACATAGAAAAAAACCATTTTTTAAAAATATAAATTTCTTAATTATACTTTGTTCACTTTCTTTTTTTAATTTTCAATCTCTTTTTAGTTAAAAATAATAAAGCATGAAGTTTTTTTTTAATTATAAATGATAATAATAATACTAATTGGGGTATAGGATAATGAGTTGGAAGGGGTAATATGGTTATTGACTATATTTTAGTTCGATAAATCAAATAATTTATTTACTTTATTTAAAAAAAATATTTGAAGCATAGTCAATAGTGTATGAATAAATTTTTCGATTTTTCTGTCCTTCTCAAAAAATTGTGTATTTATAAAGACGAATATTGTGAAAGATGGCTATCATTTTTAAAATTTTTATTTCAGTGCATGTCAATATTTTAAGGAATATAGATAGCAATTGTACTAATATAGTAATGTTTATGAAAATAAATATCGTAATTATGTTCATGAAGAGTTAATGTAAATATATATGACATGTTTATTTCTAATTTCATAATTTTTTCCTCTTATTTTTTTTTCCTTTCAATATTTGTACTAATATAGTAATGTTTTCATAATTTTCTTAACTACACCAAAGTTGTGGGGTATTTGGACACATAAAAAAACCTGTAACGACCCCAACCCTAGGCATTTATTTTTAATATTATATTAGATGCTTCTAATATTTATATTTATTTTATGTGTTCCATTATGTCTTTAAATTCTTAATTTAAGATAAATTGGGTGAGAAGTAAGATTTGAATCTTTGGAGAATTTATTGGTCATTAAATTAAAGAAATTTGGGGAAATAATAAAATTGGAAATTTATTAAATAGATAAATATTGGAGGAGGTTAAATGAGTGAGTAGGATGAATTATTGGGTAAAGGAATTAAGTTTAAAATTAAAATATTGTGCAAGCCTTGATTCTAGGTTGATGGGGGGCCAAAAGTGCCTTGCTCCTTCTCTTAGTTGACATGTGCCCTCCCCCAATCACCCTCCATATCCGGCCCCCCCCCTCCATCATCCTCCTCTTACTCCCTTTTCCCCTTCTCCTTCATTCACTACACTTCTTCTTCTTCCCTAGAGGAACTCTTTGAATCCTCCATTGAAGCTCCCACTCTCCAAGCTTTGAAGTCAAGACTTTCTTCATCCAAAATCAAGTCTAGGAGCACCTTTGGAGTTGGATCGCCTAGAGAAAGTCATCAAGTTAGGAAGATCAATCTTTCCTTATAAAATCCAAAAGTGAGTTATTATGACTTTCTTTCTTGTATGCTCATGAATGTTTGATATTGTGATTGATTTTTATAATGGGTGTTTAAGGCTTTAGAAACCTTCTTGGAAGTTGAAGAATGTATTTAAGAAATGGGTGGAGTTAAACTAGGAAATTTAGTTTTAAATGAGGTAAGGGGTTGAATGGGAGCTTGGTTTGTTTTATAGAAAAATTATGATTTATGGATGTTGAATTGATCTAGGTTTAAGACATGGTTTCATGGAGTTAAATGGGTAGATTGAAGTTAACAAAGTTGGAAATGTCCCTTTTTACTTATAACTTAGAATGATTTTGGTTGGATCCTTGGGATTTTTGAGGAATGGTTGTTGTTCTTTGCGGTTTTACAAATTCTGAGGGACGAGTCGTCCCTTGGACAAAGGGAAGTCGTGACCTATAGGGGACGCCGGGTTCGGTGGGGGTAATTTGGGGACGAGTCGTGCCACGGGGGACGAGTCGTCCCACAGTCGATTCTCTCACCTCAACTTTATAGCTATTCAAACCTAACCAAACTGGAACCAAAATGAAATCTCTTTAACCTAGATTAAAGTAGAATACTTTGGCTACATAAGGACATCTTAAGTGATCAAAATGGAATTGTGGAAGTAGTTTAAACATTGTTCGAAAATGGTTGAGAGGCTTGATTTGTGACTTCACCAAAATAGTTCCAACTTGGGAAATAGATCTTGAACTTTCATTTAGGTTATTCGATGTTATATAAGAAATATGAAGGAATGGTTATGATACATAGTGGCCTTATTTACCCCATATCTTTGGTGAGTAGTTTGCATTAGTGTAGAATCTATAGGTTTCACCATTAAGCTACTTGGTAATTGAACTTGAACCTTCATAGGGGCCTTGTACCCTTGTATATGGAAATTGTAGGGTAGGTTAATGATACCTCGTGCCCTTACTTAGTGTTACCTATATACATTGTTGTTGATGTTGTTTAGTGTGCTCATAAACTGTGGCACTTTGATATTGATTGGGCATGAGTATGTACTACCATGTGGCTATTGTTATCCCCTTTGTGGATTTATATTGCTATCTTTATGATATTCTATCGTGGTATGTATCCCTACTTTGGATCATACAATGTTTGGTTAAGCAAGTATGTTATTACTTGTGCTTAGTTATGTAAATCAGGTTGGTATTGATTTATTTGTTTGTTGGGCAATGTTATGGATTTATAATGGCACCGAGCCGAGTTCATTATAATTCATACATTGCCGAGTTTGTCCCCTTGCGTGGGATTTGTGGGCTAGCATCTCCTTTTGAGGTAGATGGTCTAGTTTTCACCTGGGGATAGGACTGTGTGTCCGAGTCCCCGCAGTGCCAAGTTATTGTTCATGGTTCCGGAATCGCTTCATCAATCTGGCCGCTTTGCTCGGATGTGTATATCCTTTTGGAGATAAAACCTTGGCTCGGTATCCTTCTAAGTGTTACTTTATCGTACCTATGTGTTGTGATATATTCATGCCGAAATTTGGTCGTTGTTTTCAACCGGTATGGGACGGTTGGCGGCGAGGAGCCTCTTGGGTTATATGGATATGTCTTTTGATGTGTTGCATCTTATATGGCATATTGCTTTGCATGCATAATAGCTCATTGAGATTTATTCTCACCCCTCTCCCTTTACTGTTTTAGATTCCGAGACGGGTGGACCGACCAAGTAAGGGCGGAAAGAAGTTAGGACTTGGTATTTTGGGAATTGTCGGGTTGTATATAAATTGGTGTAGAAAGTGTATTTTTGTAAAATTCACTTATGGAGTTTGTATTTATAAATCTTAATTTTATGTTATAACCGTTGTCTTTTTGTAATTAAAACAATTTCTTAATTTTAAAGTTAGTCAACTCTTTCTCCTTCGTGGAAAAGTATAAAAGTATTTTGAAAGGATAATAACAAGAGTATGTATGTTTGAAAGTTGAATAAAAGTTTTTAAAAGTTTAGGATGTTTGGGTTAGTTTGAGGACGCTCCAGCTCGGAACACGTGTAGGTTTAGGGTCGGGGTCCTCACACGGTTGCATATCGAGCTCGGTTAGAATTCTCGGGGTAGAGTCTAGCTGAGTGAGAGTGTGTGGTAACTTACGTCGAGAGTATTATGCAGGAATTTGTTCAAAGACAGAAAATAATGTTGTCCAACCAAGGAATCAAGGAAAGGTGAGTTTTGGAAAGATAGATTTCCCCACCACCAATTGAGGTATTTTACCTGTCTCAGGAATTAGGGTTCATACTTTTATAAATCCTCGTGCATTCGTTCTCATGTGGCATTACATTTCATCTTTATGTGCATAATTGGCCTAAAAGTTGTTTTATGTGCTGGAGGTTCTACCCCTATGGGGCCGTGCCTCGAATCATCCTTAATTATCTTGGTAGTTGTGATTTAGTGGGCATGTGTTGCCGGTGGATTTGGTCGAGTACCAATCCATGAATCATCGTTATATTAATCCGAATTAATTGAGTAGTTGTTGTGTTTGAGGAGGACTGTCGCAAGAAGCGAGTCTCCTTATCTATGTTTGATTTACCTCCGTGTGTGATTGAGGCGGGTAAATTATAAATTGATGTTATGTCATATATGCGTAAATGTCGAAAGTATGGCCTAAGGAATGTGAAGGTTATTTGGATTGTGTGTTATAATTGATTTAGAAGAACCTTGAATTATCTCGTATACCGATAGTGAATGAATTGGTAAACTCTTAGTTGAGGTTAGGTATATGACCTAATTAGGAGTGGTTTATAGTAGTATGACATGCGTGAGTATTTATACATTGGTGTCTCGTGGTAGAGACTAGGTATATGAGACTAGTATTGGAAGTGATAGTCTAAGTGAGATTATATGAGTTATAGAATGTCGCGAGTACAAGATCTTATAGAACTAGTATAACCTTGCCTTAGGTGTTATTAGTGGACTAAGTGGTGTTTTCTATGTGAGTTTCAAAAATGGGTTTTCATCAGGTATCATACAGGACATTGAAGCTTTGAGTTGATATAAGGTACTATTTTAGTATTCGGATTCCTAGATAGAGGACACTAATTGGGATGATGGACTTGATGATTCATCTTGGGAAGGTATTTGATAAAGAAGATAATTAGCTTAGCGACACTCCGTAGGGATGAATTAGTACTATATTGAGGAAAGATGATACTTGGTGGTTAATTATAAGGTTATAGAGATCTCAAATTGGTAACTGTAAGCAATAAGTATTCGTTATCACTTGTTGATAATTTGCATAACTGATTTAGAAATTTGTAGGATACTCAATGGTTATTAGTTAAATTTTTCGGAGTGTTACAATTACAGTAAATATTTGCTTTAAGGATATACTTAGGACAACATTTATATCTAGTATGACCGTTTGGATTTGTGGATTGTGTATTAATTATGGAAAGGTAAATAGGGTAAATATGAAGAAGTATAATAGAAGTAGTTATTGGTGATTTATAGGATCAACTTCAGGAATTGATAATATATGTATGTGGTTATTTTGAAAGACGATTAGCATTAAATGAGAAAGGAAAGTGAGGATGAATCTTATGGGAAGAAAGGATACTTTAGGATGATTATACCCTATAGGTCGATTTAGTTGCGTAACTCATTTGAGGGATTAGTGTGATGTTTGGGAGATATTGGCGTTATACGGACTTTGAGTTTTGATGGTTATCAGGAAGTACGCTAGTTACAGTACTGTTAAGATGTAATCGCAATTTGAGGATGATTTACCTAGTTTATAATCTTAATGATTGTTTTAGTGTTATTTATTGGGATAGTAATGGTATGGCAAGATTTTGCTTTCTTATAAAGAATTTAACTAAGTATAAATATGATGAGTGGTGGCTATACTATAAATAGAGGTCGAACAAGAATATTATGTTAAAAATTGTCTTAAATATGTTTTAGAACTTGAGATTTTATATTGGACCTCTGTGTGAGTATTTGTGCCCTTCGGGGATAGTGTGATTTAATAAAGCCAATGAACCGTTTTTGTGTGCATTTAAAAATCCGTGAGTAATTTAATTATCTACCACTGGTATGGGACGGTTGTAGATAATTAGATCGCTCGAGTTATTTTGTTAACGTAGCAAAAATTTTAAAGATTTCTTAAAGATTTTGAGTGGGTTAGTTAATTAAAACTGGTATGGGACAGTTTTAAATAAGTAAACCATTCGGGTCTCTTTGGATCTCTTTTATATTATCATTTGAAATTTCTGAAAAGTGTTGTAAATTTTCGAAAGACATGTTACTTTAAAGTTATAGTTCGTACAGAAGCTAGTAGAAAGGCAACCTAGTTTTCCCTATAATGATTAATTGTGTTCAAGTTTGGTCCGAGAAAAATTGTTAAATTGTGGAGTTGTTAATGTGGAAGTCGCGGTAGACCTGGTTTTTGTATTGGAGTTGGGTCGGCCCGTTGTGGGCGGCCAACCTTTTGAGTTGAATAATTATCTGTCACTGGACCTGAACATAATTGGAACTTTGAATAGTGATAATAGAATATTGATGTTAAAAGATTTATTAAAATATTTAGAGTTCTAGATTGAACTTGAGAATAATGGCAAGATGAATTTTGTGATTTGGTTATCTTGGAAGTAAAGAGGAGTATGTTGTTTTGTTTATAGGAAGTTGATTGTATTTCTATTCTTTATATATAGTTTGATGAGATATTGATTGATAGAGTCCTCATTTATGTTAGGGGATCGTTTAGTTGTATATACCCCATAGTATTAAATGAATTGGATAGACATCATTTGGGAAGGCCCTTTTGGGAAGGTAGGTATACTGCTAAGCTTAACCTTGTAGAAAGTTGAGGAATCATTACTTGTTGTTGATGAGATGCTACGGGCATGAACAATGGATGTTAATAGTCAATAGTACGTATGGTTACCAAGGGTTGAGTGCGTATAATAGTAGTTGTCATTCTAACATTTAGATAAAACCGTATGAGGCATAGTTTGGGAAGAAAACATCGATCTCTAATTTGTTGGGGTGAAATTGGAGAGGCAAGACCTAAGGTAAATTGGCGCCAAAGTTCGTTAATCCATGTGAAGCTTTAGAAAAGGTTAGTGATTTGACTTATAGACCGACTTAGAGCAGCTTATAGAGTATTCGAAGTTTTAAATGTAATATCGTAAGGTATTGGGTGACATAAGTTGTAGTACTTTTATTTATCTATATTTCTTTAAGGTCGTAAAAATTCGGGTTAGTGATGACTGTATGGTATTCTCGGAATATTAAGTTGTAATGTCGCATTTTTAATGAAATTAGAATCTTGGAAAGAATCCTAGCATGGATGAGACTAATTGAGAATTGAAGTCTTAGAGTATTCGAGTTGTGAAAATGTATAGTAGAATCTTGCCCTTGAAAAGTCTAATTGAAAATATTAAGTTAGAATGTGTGAAAGGTAACCTCTGCTATTTGACCCTTAGTGGTAAGCGATGTCAAATTCGGGACGAATTTTCTTTAAGGGGGAGTGAGTGTAACGACCCCAAACCCTCCAGGCATTTATTTTTAATATTATATTAGATGCTTCTAATATTTATATTTATTTTATGTGTTCCATTATGTCTTTAAATTCTTAATTTAAGATAAATTGGGTGAGAAGTAAGATTTGAATCTTTGGAGAATTTATTGGTCATTAAATTAAAGAAATTTGGGGAAATAATAAAATTGGAAATTTATTAAATAGATAAATATTGGAGGAGGTTAAATGAGTGAGTAGGATGAATTATTGGGTAAAGGAATTAAGTTTAAAATTAAAATATTGTGCAAGCCTTGATTCTAGGTTGATGGGGCCAAAAGTGCCTTGCTCCTTCTCTTAGTTGACATGTGCCCTCCCCAATCACCCTCCATATCCGGCCCCCCCCCCTCCATCATCCTCCTCTTACTCCCTTTTCCCCTTCTCCTTCATTCACTACACTTCTTCTTCTTCCCTAGAGGAACTCTTTGAATCCTCCATTGAAGCTCCCACTCTCCAAGCTTTGAAGTCAAGACTTTCTTCATCCAAAATCAAGTCTAGGAGCACCTTTGGAGTTGGATCGCCTAGAGAAAGTCATCAAGTTAGGAAGATCAATCTTTCCTTATAAAATCCAAAAGTGAGTTATTATGACTTTCTTTCTTGTATGCTCATGAATGTTTGATATTGTGATTGATTTTTATAATGGGTGTTTAAGGCTTTAGAAACCTTCTTGGAAGTTGAAGAATGTATTTAAGAAATGGGTGGAGTTAAACTAGGAAATTTAGTTTTAAATGAGGTAAGGGGTTGAATGGGAGCTTGGTTTGTTTTATAGAAAAATTATGATTTATGGATGTTGAATTGATCTAGGTTTAAGACATGGTTTCATGGAGTTAAATGGGTAGATTGAAGTTAACAAAGTTGGAAATGTCCCTTTTTACTTATAACTTAGAATGATTTTGGTTGGATCCTTGGGATTTTTGAGGAATGGTTGTTGTTGCTGCAGTTTTACAAATTCTGGGCTGAGGGACGAGTCGTCCCTTGGACAAAGGGAAGTCGTGACCTATAGGGGGACGCCAGGTCTGGGGTAATTTGGGACGAGTCGTGCCTGGGGACGAGTCGTCCCTCGGTCGATTCTCTCACCTCAACTTTATAGCTATTCAAACCTAACCAAACTGGAACCAAAATGAAATCTCTTTAACCTAGATTAAAGTAGAATACTTTGGCTACATAAGGACATCTTAAGTGATCAAAATGGAATTGTGGAAGTAGTTTAAACATTGTTCCGAAAATGGTTGAGAGGCTTGATTTGTGACTTCACCAAAATAGTTCCAACTTGGGAAATAGATCTTGAACTTTCATTTAGGTTATTCGATGTTATATAAGAAATATGAAGGAATGGTTATGATACATAGTGGCCTTATTTACCCCATATCTTTGGTGAGTAGTTTGCATTAGTGTAGAATCTATAGGTTTCACCATTAAGCTACTTGGTAATTGAACTTGAACCTTCATAGGGGCCTTGTACCCTTGTATATGGAAATTGTAGGGTAGGTTAATGATACCTCGTGCCCTTACTTAGTGTTACCTATATACATTGTTGTTGATGTTGTTTAGTGTGCTCATAAACTGTGGCACTTTGATATTGATTGGGCATGAGTATGTACTACCATGTGGCTATTGTTATCCCCTTTGTGGATTTATATTGCTATCTTTATGATATTCTATCGTGGTATGTATCCCTACTTTGGATCATACAATGTTTGGTTAAGCAAGTATGTTATTACCGTAGCTTAGTTATGTAAATCCAGCTGGTATTGATTTATTTGTTTGTTGGGCAATGTTATGGATTTATAATGGCACCGAGCCGAGTTCATTATAATTCATACATTGCCGAGTTTGTCCCCCTTGCGTGGGATTTGTGGGCTAGCATCTCCTTTTGAGGTAGATGGTCTAGTTTTCACCGGGGATAGGACTGTGTGTCCGAGTCCCTGCAGTGCTATTGTTCATGGTTCCGGAATCGCTTCATCAACTGTTGCTGCTGCTCGGATGTGTATATCCTTTTGGAGATAAAACCTTGGCTCAGTATCCTTCTAAGTGTTACTTTATCGTACCTATGTGTTGTGATATATTCATGCTGAGCTGGTCGTTGTTTCCAACCGGTATGGGACGGTTGGCGGCAGGGAGCCTCTTGGGTTATATGGATATGTCTTTTGATGTGTTGCATCTTATATGGCATATTGCTGCATGCATAATAGCTCATTGAGATTTATTCTCACCCCTCTCCCTTTACTGTTTTAGATTCCGAGACAGGTGGACCGACCAAGTAAGGGCGGAAAGAAGTTAGGACTTGGTATTTTGGGAATTGTCGGGTTGTATATAAATTGGTGTAGAAAGTGTATTTTTGTAAAATTCACTTATGGAGTTTGTATTTATAAATCTTAATTTTATGTTATAACCGTTGTCTTTTTGTAATTAAAACAATTTCTTAATTTTAAAGTTAGTCAACTCTTTCTCCTTCGTGGAAAAGTATAAAAGTATTTTGAAAGGATAATAACAAGAGTATGTATGTTTGAAAGTTGAATAAAAGTTTTTAAAAGTTTAGGATGTTTGGGTTAGTTTGAGGACGCTCCAGCTCGGAACACGTGTAGGTTTCCGGGTCGGGGTCCTCACAAAACCTCTTTCTTTAATAAGATTATTAATTTATAATATTTTTTACAACTAAAATCATTATTTTTTTTCCTTTACATATAGACTACTTTTCTTTGATTTGGACACAGGAAAAAAATTATCTTCTTAAAATATAAAGTTCTTAATAATACTTTGTTAATTTTCCTATTTAATTTGTCAATATCTTTTTATTGAAAAATTAATGAAGTGTGAAGTATATATATTTCTTAGAATATTCAGATGCACTTCAATCACAATTTTAAAAATTACGGTCATTTTCCCCGATATTCATCTTTATAAATGCACAATCTTTTGAGACGGATAGAAGCAGGGCACATTCGACGTGGCAGGCGCTAAGTGGGCTAGAAACTGGCGCGTGCCTTACACCCGCCGACAAAGGCTCGTGCAGGCGTCCGGATTTTTCTTTTTTTTGACACATGCCGATCTCGGATTGGCTGGTTTTTCCCAAGATTTTTATTTTATATCCACTTTTTAAAAATTAATACTATTTCTTTCGCCTCTAAAATTAATGTTTGTAATGAAGCAATATTATTTTTTTTCATATTCATTGGGATGAATAAAGTAATGTCCATTTTTTTGGATAAAAAATGTCGTATTTTTTTCGGTTATTCATTTTGTGTTACAAGTAATATATATTTTTTAAATTAAACTTATACTATTTTATAGAAGTATTATTCTTTTATAATTTAAATTGAGTACATATTTTTGCAGGAGAGAGAATCAGTGGGTGAAATAGTGAATATTTGTTTCCATTTTAGGCAGTCCACATTTACGTGGGACGGATCAACATGGAAATAAGTCTGCATTTACGTGGGACGGAGGGAGTAAATAGTGTCATCACCAAATATAAATCCCAATATGCAAAAAACACTAATTAACTAGGTAACCCTTGACCCAAATCTGCACAAATGGTTATGGGACGTGTAATGTTATTGTGATTCACAGGTAATTTTAACACATGGCTTCATAGTAGCTAAGAAAAATGACAGGTGTCCCCTTCATGACAATATGTAATTGAACCTTCCATTTTTGATAAGATATTGCTTTCATTTCTTCAGTACTTCTGGTCATTATAGCAAAAATTTGAATTCACATTCAAATTTGAATTCAAATTCAACTTCGAAGGCGCCTTCTCACTGTCCATATATATACCTATCCTTTCCTATCCTTTCCTTATAATTTCAGTCTTGAGTTAAGCCCTGTGTTTAAGAGTGAAAATGCCTCCACTGTTTAAATTGCTCAGTCAACTTGATCATTCCAATGTCAATCAGGTTGTAAAGGTCAGGTTGATCCGGTCCTATAGTCTACACGTACGAGATGGTCCAAACATTGTGTATAGTTTTGAGTGTGTTTTCCATGATTCTGAAGTAAGAACCCCCTTTTACTTTCATCTGTTTTCTTGGAATAATTTCTCATTTCTTTGTTTTACTGTGTTTGGAAGTCATTCACTCACTATTAATTATAACTTCTAGGGTGTTCGCATCCATGCATCCATAAAGAGAATTCTCATTCCCCGCTTTCAAAACATCCTGAGGGAGGAACATCTTTTCGCTATAAAGAATTTTGTCTTGGCAAATAACAACATGCAGCTTAAGACTTCATCTGGCGAATACAAGATGATATTCACTCCAAAAACAAATGTGGTCGAATTATTTGATGTTGATTTCCCTCGAAATGTCTTTGATTTCAAACTGTATGACAACTTTGACATGTGGGAAAACATCGACGATACCCTTTTAGTTGGTAAGAACTTTGATCAGAGCATGCTACGAACGTTCTACATGTTATTCACGAATTTATTATTCTAACTAAAAATTTATAAAATTTTAGATGTGATAGGAAGGCTTTCAAGCCGGAGTGCTAGGCAGACTCGGGAGGTGCAAGAAAGGGAGACAACAATGCTTGATATAACTCTTCAAAACTTGGAGTAAGTTTCTTAATTTTTATATATTTCCTTTTTTATTGCTTGATCAAATAGATTTCATTGTCTTATAATTGTGTAGGGGAAATGTTATACCATGCACTATCTGGGGCCACTTTGCTGATGAACTTGCCAATCATGTTGAAAATCATCACGGACCAATTGTTGTGATTATGCAAATGTGTCGTGTTAAAAGATTCCGTGGTGAAGTCCGTTTGTCAAACACTTTCAATGTGTCCAACATTATTTTCACTGCCAATGTCCCTGAAATTGAGGAATTTCATAGAGGGTCAGTATGATAATACTATTTCATTAAACTTATTTTACAGAAAATTATAAATATAAATATTGATTTGTACCGACTTCATTCTTTTTTTCAGAGTCTCTGGAGCATGAAGGTCATGTTGACATTCCAGTGACAAATTTGATCATGCTATCTAGCATGAACATTAGGGCTGACCTTGAATCATCTAGGGACAAGATTCTTACATTGGACAGATTGATTAGGATTCATGAGGTAAATAACTTAAACATTTGAATTGAAATAGTTTGAGTAATGACAAAAAAATATACTGCTCTATCCTCTTTGTTTCTATTTCCAGATTGACCAATTCTGGGTTTATTGTCAAGTTGTTGCTGTAGAACCCATGTTAGGTTGGTTCTACGTGTCATGCAAAAAATGTTTTAAAAAGATGGCAACAGCTGGTTCAACTTTTTACTGCGTTCACTGCGATTTAGCTGATTCAGTGGGAACCCTAAGGTACAGGGTAATGGTGCGTGTTGCAGACAACTGGGAACCCTAAGGTACAGGGTAATGGTGCGTGTTGCAGAAAACTGGGGTATTGCTTCTCTTATTTTGTGGGACAAAGAGTGTGTTCACCTTATAGGGAAATCAACTTCAGAATTGCAGGCTACCTCTACTGGGCAGGTATACATTTCTTTATTGTAAAAACTTCTTCTGGTCCAAATATATGTCATTCACATGTAGCTGATGTCCGTCACTTTTTTTTTAATCACAGGGTGTTCCATATGCTATTTCAAGGATAGTTGGTTTGAAAGCTTTATTCAAAGTTAATTTGAAGGACTTTTCAACTGGTGTCAACCTAGGACCCTTTCCAGTTATGAAGATGACATGTGATGTGCAGCTTATTAGTCAGTTCTCTAACGTTAACAATGTATCTACTGTGGATAATGAAGATAGGTCTGATGCAGACAATGTTATGGCTCCTATCAAGCGTGTCAATGTTAAATCAATAGCTACTGAAGTTTCTGTTGGTGTGAAACGTAACTTAATGGGTGCATTTTCTGGAAATGAAGAAGAGAAGGTAGCTAAGGAAGGTAAAACCGAAGGTGCTTAGTTTGGTTTATGCTGAAAAGGGTATGCTTTTGTACGGTCAGTTGTTGCGCTTTTTGTGCTATTGTTGGTAAATATTAGTCGGCCTGAAGTCTATGTAACTTCTTTTGTTGTATATACTGGCCTCTAAGTACTCTACTCTATGATCAGTTAGTGTCGGCTAAGTTGTTTAATAGCCTACGATCCTGCTCCTTTAATTACTGGAGTCTTTTGGTTTGTAATCTCCATATAGTATTGGAGAAGTTTGTAAATATTATTTCTCAATGAAGTGTGTTAGTTTATTCCTTCCGTCTAAAAATGTCCCTAACTAACTATTGCAAATTTTTGTTGCTGATATTAATGATCAGTGTGGAGGATGTTTATGTTTATTCATGATGTTGTAACTATTCCATGGACTCAAGTGTGGAGAATGTTTATGTTTACAAGGAATCTACAAAGGAATGGTATCAAACACCATTGACCGATCAAGCGAAGGAAGTTATTAACAAATAACAACGGTCTTCCTGTGACCAATCAAGCGCATTGACCGATCAACTACCATTGACCGAGAGCATGTTCCTTCAACCGATCAAGCACCATTGGCCGGCCTTGACCGTGGACTTGGATTTTTTCATAAAAATGTTTTGTTATAACTTTATTTTAAAAACTTAATTTGAAAAAAAAATAAAAATTTAAGAACGATTACAACGGGTATAACAGGTAAACCTAAATCGGTTAATATGAACAAAATATTCTGTAATCGGAACAAAATGATTAAAAAAGGTTGTTAATTAAAATTTCAACTGTGATAATTTTGTCGATTTCTTTAGTTCAAGTATACCGAGTTCACAATTAAGCAATCAATAAATCTTATTTTTATTTTCCAATTCTACATTTTAGTGTGAGATGTCTACATTTTTTTTCCTATTAACAAGTAATCTTATTCAAATTCTGAATTCTGAAGGAACTGAAGGTTTTATTGAATTATTTTTTATATTAACCTACTTTAAAATTAGTAAGGACTCAGCATATTTGAAATATAGTACAACATAGTACTTTAAAGATAAGTAAGTAAATTTCACTTTGCAATTCATTTTTTAAGAATATGTCAAAATGTGACGTAGAAAGTGCTTTTTGAAATAGTGGTCAACAAATATATGGGAATGGGTTTCCTCCCCTTTTACCAAGGTGAAATGTCACTTTTTTAAAATTTCAAACTTTCTTATACAAAGGGGGGGGGGAAATTTTGAAATTAGCCTGAGGGTATCCACATTCATCCCCCTTAAGTGTCTACCTCCTTCAAATTATCCTTCTCTAGGTCAATTTCTGCCTATCCTATTCTGAATAATTAGGAAGATGAAGATGTCAAAATCCTTTGTTATTCTTGGGAAGAAAGCGAATTTGGAAAGTTCAACTGAGATAGGTTTGTCAGCGGTTTTTATTCTATGTAAATTACAATTGTATTTCATCCATTAAGTGCTTCCTGCTATATATGATATACTATGTGTTAGAGCATATCATTTATGCAATTAGAAAAAGAGTAGGGTGTACCTCATGTTTGTTTTTGCTTAAATTGAATTGTAGTATTCTCCTTCTCTGTCGCTGCTCTGTCTATGAATGACCTATAGCTCTTATGTGCTTTAACCATGTGCATCCTTGTGCGCTGTATGAGAGAGAGAGAGAGAGAGAGGGGGAGAGAGAGAGAGAGAGAGAAACAGTGGTTCCGTCATTGATCCTTAATTCGCAATTTACCTCATGAACTTCAAGCAATCATTGTCCTCGCCGCTCAATATTTTTCCATACAGACTCCAAACTTGACCTATAAACTTCAGATTTCCTTTCAGCAAGTATACTCTGACGCGACAATTTCTTAATTCTTCTGTCTTGATCATCCTACAAAAAGATTTGTAACCCCTTCTTTAGCAAAATTGTCTAAAATCAAAACAAATTCAATAATAAAGCATCTGCAGATTATTAATCAAAGTCCACAGCATGAAAATGTAACTCACAGGAGATTGAGGTTGATCAGAGACGTGGATATGAGCTCCCCTTGCTTGATCCCCTTTGGTAGTGCAACCAGTACATGTAACTTTCCCTTCATTCTTTTTCGCAATAGCAACTTCTTCTGCACCTTCACGTAAAGCTTCAACATAAGCTTTGTAAGCTTCTACAAAATTGTAATTCTATTCAACAAATTTAATCTACAATTAGTCCGTGCCTACATCAGGATATTTTACTTGAAATTTGTTTTAGGAAAAAGATTTACATATGTCAGGTACAAATAGTTTACTTGAAATTTGTTTTAGGAAAAAGATATATTTGGGAGATGTAAGTAGGATTTCAGTTTTGAATATTCTAAATAACGGTTAAAGATTCTACGTACCGATGCTTTTCAGTTGTTACTATGCTGTGGTTTTCTCTGGGAATTGAACTTTATAGGGCCCTGCATTCAATATTTGCAATTTATAGTGAGACTGAGACAATTAGTACGTTCACATAAACATATTGTCTCGACTGTTGTTCAATTGAAGATGTGTAACTGTCATGTTAACATATCATTACAAGTTAGCAATAGTTAATTGTCAAACAAACATTATATGGTAACACCACTTTGATAATCTTTGATACAATTGATGAACATATTCCCAGAAAATGTAACAGACCATCAGTGTGGGGAAGGTTTGAAGGAAAGGGACTAACAGAAAATGTAACAGACCATCAGTGTGGGGAAGGTTTGAAGGAAAGGGACTAACAGACCATCAGTGTGGGGAAGGTTTGAAGGTTTTGGCTGTACACATTTTACTTCTCTTGGACATATCCGGTGAATATGAGCTTATCCGATTAATATGTGATTTCTGATGTGATCCATACGTATATTTAAGCTCTTCCCTCATTGTGTTATCCTTCGTCTCGGAATCTAAATAAACAATAAATTGTTAAATGTTTATTGTTTCTGCTTATTTCATTTTTTTTTACTTCGTATTATTGTAAACAATTACGAACTTTTGTCATTTCATTTATCTATCTAAATACAAATATTTACTCTCACGTCGGAGGGTCTTCACCGGTAAAGCCCCGGCTAAATTTACATGTTTGGTTATCTTCTTCAGGCTACTCAATCGCTAGGATACAACCTTCTCTTAGATTTGGACTGATCCAAACATTCTTTTCATCATCAAGACTACTTATTTTTTGATTTCATGCCTGTTTTACTATAGCATATCCTTTTGTTAAAATTGAAGAAATAGAAAGAGCATAGTGAATTGTTTTGTTGTTAGTTACTTATTATTTTATGCCTCAACTTTTCACATTTGTATTCATCTTCGCTTTAATCTTAGTTAACATGATTTCCAGGTGATAACATAACTCGACCGTCTTTGCCGTCATCTTTACAATGTCTTCCTTTGTCTGAGATTTCAAATTGTAATTTCCAATCTCACTTTTCTTTACGTTCTAATGTATTTATTTTTTTTCCCTATTTTTTACTTTCTTTTTATTTTTGAAAATAATTATTCTATCTGAGTGCAACTTATTTTTGGTTCTTATAGTGGCTCACTCTAGGTTAAGTTCTACAAGCACACATGTTTTAAACAAAAGTCAGTTGCTTCATCATCAAAATCGAAATTACCTATTTCAAGTTGCGATGAAGATAGGTCTGTTCGGCCGACTAAGCGTGCTAAGGTTGTCCCTGCAACAGCTACTGTTCACTCATCTTCTTCACTACGTACGTCTATGTTTATTGATTATTGTAATTTTGTTTTTTCTCCTGTTCTTTTTCTTTTAAACTTTATCTACATTTGTGTCTTCTTATTATAGTCCTCTTCTACATGCGTCATCCAGTTATATTACATCTTCGTTTTATATTTCTTGCTAGGCTACTGGGACATTGGAGACCCAACTTATAATTGTTCATTTTGTGGAGCGCACTTTTGGTACGAGGAGAGATTGTCTCGCTCTTATAAAGCTCGAACACCTAAATATGGCTTATGTTGCAACCAAGGGAAAATCCGTCTTCCTTCAATGAAGAAGCCTCCTGCTCAGTTGGATAAATTGTTGTTTGGTCAATCTGAAAGAAGCAACCACTATAGACAAAATATTCGTTCTTATAATAACATGTTTTGTTTCACATCAATGGGTGGCAAGATTGATCGGAGTGTTAATCAAGGTCGTTCTCCTCCTGTATTCAAGCTACATGGACAGAATTACCATTTAATTGGTAGTTTGTTGTCGATATCTGGTGAACAACCGAAATTTGCGCAACTATATATATATGACACAGATAATGAAGTTGCTAATCGTAAAGCTTCTGTAAGGTAATATTTATTTCTAACAAATTTCTTCCTTCTTCTTTACTACCTTTACTATCGTTCCTTAATGCTACGCGGTTGTAATTTCATATCGGTTTTTTTAATAGGTGTGAAGGCTCTATTAGTGATTTACGTGATGATATTGTTGAAGATTTGAAATCAATGTTGGATGAAAACAATGTATTGGTTCAATCATTTCGTATGGCAAAAGAGAAATTGTTTGGTGAAGAAGAAGTCAAAGAAGTTATATTGAAGTTGATAGGTAGGCGTTCTGGAGATGCTAGGGTTTATAATTTACCTTCCGCTTCAGAACTTGCTGCTTTAATTGTTGGCGATTTAGACAGTTCACCCGCTGAAAGGGATATTATCATTCAGTGTCGCTCTGGTAAGCTTGAACGAATAAATAAGCTTAATCCTTTATATTTGAGTTTGCAATATCCTTTATTGTTCCCATATGGTGAAGATGGATATAGAGAAGATATTTCCTTTCATAATTCTCGAGGTGGCACGGGGGGAAGGAAAAGGGTTAGCATTCGAGAATACTTTGCTTACCGGTTGCATCAAAGGGATGGTGACTCCACGATAATATTATTCTCTAAGAGATTGTTTCAGCAATATATTGTGGATGCGTACACAATGATTGAGTGCTCACGTTTGACTTATATTAGGTTACATCAGAAACAATTGCGATCGGAAATGTATAGGGGTTTACAAGAAGTAGTTTTGAAAGGTGACTGTGATGCAATGAAACTAGGGAAAAGAGTTATTTTACCCTCCTCTTTCACCGGTGGCGCTAGATATATGGTTCAAAATTATCAAGATGCAATGGCTATTTGTAGATGGATTGGATATCCTGATTTATTCTTGACATTAACGTGTAATCCTAAATGGCCTGGAATTAATAGATTTCTTGAGAATGGTGGTTTGAAGGCTGAGGATCGCCCAGACGTGTTATGCCGAATTTTTAAAGCCAAGCTTGATGGAATGATAAAAGACATCAGGAAGAATAAAATTTTTGGCGAGGTTAAAGCAGGTTTGTTTTATGTTATTATTTCCAATTAGCATAAACAATTTACTTCAAAACTACTTTTTCCATACGCTCATTTAAATGAATCTACGCTTACGCTATTAATTTCTTTATTTTTCCTCTTTCTCAGTTATTTACACGATAGAGTTTCAGAAGCGAGGTTTACCCCATGCTCATATATTGTTGTTTCTCGCAACTGACTTTAAAAGTCGTTCACCAGAAGATATTGATCGCATCATTTCCGCTGAAATATCAGATGAAAATGTTGACCCAATATATTTCAATGTAGTGAGAGACTTAATGGTTCACGGTCCTTGCGGAAAACATAGACCAAATTCTCCATGTATGGTTAATGGGCGATGTTCTAAACATTATCCAAAAAAGTTTGTTGAGGTGACTCGAGTTGATGAGGATGGATATGTTGTTTATAGAAGAAGAGATGATGGGAGGAATTTTTTGAAAAATGGTGTCTACTTGGATAACAGATATGTTGTGCCTCATAACAGATATTTATTGGTGACATACGGTGCACATTTGAATGTTGAATGGTGCAATCAATCACATGCGATCAAATATTTATTTAAGTATATAAACAAAGGCAATGATCGAGTCACAGCCACATTTTGTCAAACGGGAAATGGGGAAACTGTAGAAAAGGTTATCGATGAGATTAATTTGTATTATGATTGTCGTTATATCTCTTCATGTGAAGCTGCTTGGCGAATTTATGGGTTCGAAATTCAATATAAGGATCCTCCGGTGGAACGCTTGAGTTTTCATCTTCCTAATGAACAAAATGTCATTTTCTCTGATTCGGATAATATTGAGTCTGTCTTACAACGTGATTCGGTGGCGCAAAATATGTTCTTGGGTTGGATGGAAGCGAACAAGAAATATGTTCAAGCTAGATGTTTGACGTATTCACAATTTCCGATGAAGTTTGTGTGGAAAAATGATATTCGCGAATGGGTTCCAAGGAAAAGAGGTTTTTCAATTGGCCGAATATTTTTTGTCCCTCCCGGCTGTGGTGAAATTTATTACTTGAGGTGCCTACTTAACAAAGTTTGTGGAGCAAAGAGTTACAATGAAATTCGTTCTGTGAATGGTGTCCATTATGAGAAATTTCGTGATGCTTGCTATGCCTTAGGTTTGTTGAATGATGATAGGGAGTATATCGATGGGATTGTTGAATCTAGCGAGTTTTCTATTGCTCATTCAATGAGAACTCTGTTTGCAACACTACTTACTTCTGGGTCTATGAGTAGACCAGAATATGTGTGGGATAATTGTTGGAGCTACTTATGTGAGGATGTGCTTTATAAACAAAGGATTATCCTTAATCACCCAGGTCAGTTTTTCATTTTCTTACTTTTATTTTCACATTTTATTGTTTCATGCGTTCCTTTTTCCCTTCCTTTAATTGTAGTTCCCTTACTCCTTCTCCTCTTCTATCTCTAGGTTTGATGTTGGATGAATTACAACTTCGTAACTATGGTCTTGCTGAAATTGAGAAAATCCTTACAAAACAAGGAAGAAGTTTACATGAGTTTACGATGTTGCCATATCCTAATGAGGAGTACTTTCAATTCATGACGAATAGGTTAATTTTTGATGAAATGTGCTATGAGCGAGAAGAGGTAGAAGCTGAGTTTCGAGAACTTGTGGTTAACTTGAATGACGATCAACGAGAAGTGTATACTGTCATTTATGAAACATGTTTTGCAGAGATTGGGAAGATGTTTTTTGTTTATGGTTATGGAGGGAGTGGAAAGACGTATGTGTGGAGGACTTTATCTGCTGCTTTGCGTTCACGGGGACTTATTGTGTTAAATGTTGCTTCAAGTGGTATAGCGTCCTTATTGTTACCTGGGGGTAGAACTGCTCATTCGAGGTTTGCTATTCCTTTTAACTTGACTGAAGATTTCAATGATGCATAAACATTGTTTTGAGGCTCTAGATAGAAGTATGCGAGATATAATGAGAGTTGTTGATCCGAAGAGAAATGAGTATCCTTTTGGTGGAAAGACTATCGTTCTTGGTGGAGATTTTAGGCAGCTACTTCCTGTAATTCCAAAGGGTAGTAGACAAGATATTGTGCATGCCACTATTAATTCGTCGTATCTATGGAGGCATTGTGTCGTTCTGAAATTGACAACAAATATGAGATTAGAAGGTTTAGATTCAAGTGTAAGCTCAGAGAAAGTAAGACATTTTGCTGATTGGATAGCTAGAATTGGGGATGGAAAAATTAATGAGCCAAATGATGGCGTTGTTCCAATTGAAATCCCTAAAGAGTTTATAATTGAGGAATATAGTGATCCAATTACTGCAATGGTTAATAGTATATATTCAGATTATTTGAGTGGTCGTCATGATTCATCTTATTTTGAAGAAAGAGCAATTTTGGCTCCAACCTTGGACGTGGTTAATGTTGTGAATGAATATATGGTGTCATTGAATGATTCTACAACGAGGACATATTTGAGTTCTGATGTGCCATGTCATACTGATCAAAGTGTCGAGTCCTTGAGTGATCTTCATACTCCGGAATTCATAAACAGTATTTCTATTTCTGGCCTTCCAAATCACACATTAAACTTGAAACTCGGAACTCCAGTTATGTTACTTCGAAATTTAGACTCTTCTCTAGGTCTTTGCAATGGGACGCGTTTGATTATCACGAGGCTTGGAAATCATGTTGTCGAAGGTGAAGTTATTTCATCAGGTGATATTGGTAGAAAAGTTTTGATTCCCAGGATGTCCTTAACTCCATCGGACACGAGGATTCCTTTTCGATTTGAGAGAAGACAATTTCCGTTGACAATTTCATACGCTATGACGATCAATAAAAGCCAAGGTCAATCATTATCTGTCGTTGGTGTTATACTGAAGAAGCCAGTATTTTGTCACGGTCAACTGTATGTTGCTTTCTCTAGGGTCAAAAGTCCTAATGGTCTTAAAATATTGATTTGTAATGATGATAATCCAGGCATATAGGATGTATGTACTGACAATGTAGTCTTTAAAGAAGTATTTCATAATGTATAAAAAATACTCAATCTCCTATAAATTTAAGTTCAACTCATATGTTTTTATACAACCCACAACCTATCCAAATCTATTCATTGCCCGATTCACCACAACTCACAACCTTCCAAAAATGACTGATCAGCTATTGTCTCAATTCCAGTCCAGTTTCTGCAATATTGATTTAAAGAACTGAATCCCAAGCAGTTCCAACCAAATATATATCAAAATATCAGCATAAATAGAAACATTGAAACATAACAATGGAATATGATCAAGCCCCTCAAAATTCCAGCAATACTCATGCATTTACAAGAAAGAACTACTTCAATTGCTAACGAGAACTACAAGAAACACCAAATCTCAATAGAAATCCAAATAGAAAGAGTTATGAATTATTTGCAGGAATTAGGGTTCTAACGTGAAATCTTACCGTTCCTTTAGCGATTAGTCGAAGCCGTTCAAAGATCATGGGGATCATCCTACCAACTGCAGCCGGAATTGATTGGAAAGCAAAGAAATCAAGTGAAGTGAACACAGGTTTGATTTGATCTTTCTGCAAGTAGGAAAAATGCGATGGCGGGAAAGATGAACAAACGAGCCCGTAAAATATAAGCCCACTACAAGCTATTGGGCTTTAGATTGCATAGAGGTGTTTTTTATTCTTTAAAAGGCTTGGTCTTTACTCTTTAGGGCCCATATAAATTGATTCCGTCTTGCATGAAGTTTTTTCTTCAATCCCAAATAGTTTTCTATTCTTTATTTTATTTTTATTTTTATTTTACTTTTGGTTGCAATAATCTATCGATTTTTCTATTCGTCTCAAAATATTGTTTATTTATAAAGACGAATATCGGGAAAGATGACAATCATTTTTAAAATTTTGATTGAATTGTATGTCAATATAATAAGAAATAAAGATAGTATATATTTGTATTTTGAAATAGGGAGAGGAAGAAGTGGGTTGAGTTTGATGAGGAAGTGGGGGGTTTGGGAAAATTTCTTCTCATTTAACGAAATTGTTAGTATTTTTAGTATTTTTATTTCTCTCCTAAAAATTAAATACGTTACATTGAAAATAAATATCATAATTATGTTCATAATGAGTTAATGTAAATAAATATGACATAATTTTTTAGATGTACGAGCATGAGTTAATCGAAAGTTTCCATTTCAAAAATAATGATATTCATTTTTATTAGATAACTGTACTAACCATTTGGTATGAACAAATATTTTGTTTTTATTTAACACTTTCTCTTTATCAAAAAGAAATAAAATATCACCTTTTTTTAGGGGTGTTCACGGTCCGGATTGGTCCGAATTTTATCAAAATTTCAAAAAAACAGGACCGGATCAATTGTTCGGTTCTGCCTAAATTCAGGACCAGGATCAGACCATTACATTACAGGACCGGTCACATTGGTCCGGTTCCAATGGTTCGGTCCATGTCCGGTTTCATCGGTTCCACAAGTTACACTGCTATATATTTTTTCTAAAGATAAAACATGCAACAACTATTTTTTTCATGAAACCAAAATATAGGACGATTACATAAACAAAGTTCAAATAAAAATATTCAGACATACAACAAATTAACTGAAATAGAGGAACAAAGTTCAAATAAAAAATATAGGACGATTACGTTATATAAACAAAGTTGAAAATCGAAACTGAAAGTTTCATGCTTAATAACAGTAAATTTGAAATTATGAATATATATATATATATATATATATATATATATATATATATATATATATATATATATATATATATATATATATACTATACATAATCGGTCCGGTCCGGGTTCGGTTCAGGATCATATATATTTTTTCAAAAATCTGGGCCAACCCCAATAATCGGTTCCATATAAATTTGGGACCAGAACCAAACCAATTCTATTGGACTGGTCCGATTTTCATTGGTCTGGTCCGGTTCTATCGGTCCGGTCCGATCCTTCGGTTTTTTTGCTCAGCCCTACCTTTTTTTAACTAGATTTCCAATACTCACCTTTTTTTACTAATTTCAATAACTTATTTTGTATGTGATAAACATGTTCTTTCGTTTTATTTACTTTTCTAAATAATAAAATACTACAAAATTGTATAGAGAAATGCATATTTCTTATGATTTTTTTTTTCCTATTTTATTGTTTTCTAATTGTTATGTATTGACAATGTAGTTTTTAAGAAAGTATTCCATAATGTATAAATGAATTGATTTTTTATTTTATTATAATTTAATTTTTGTCTTTTGAATATATAGTTACGTCCCGTGCATCGCACGGGAGTCAATCTAGTGAGAAAAATAACAACATTACACTAAAATAAAGGGAAAAAATTAGAAAGAAATTGATGATAGAATAGAAGGAATAAAAGCCTGAGAAGCTTAGGATAGAGAAATAGATAGAGAGGAAGCCAGCAAAGGCTCCCAAGCCCTCACTCCTCCCCTCCCTCCCTCCCTCCTTCCCTCCCTCCCTCCCGAAAGAAAACCCCCTTCACACAAATAAAAATCCAATCTTTTTCCTTTTCTTCACTACCCTCTTCCATCTTTCTCTATCCCTGTTTCTGTGTGAGTTAGCAGAGTATAATCACTGTATGTTCTTGGGTGAATTTTCCTATCTTTTTATCTCTTATTGGTGATGGATCCATTTAACATGGTCTCTTCTATCATTGAGCTTCGTAAAGGTATTAAAACCCCCACAAATCAGTTAGATCTTATCTCTTTTGTTAAGTCTTAGCTCAGATTTATCTTGAGATCTTACTGGATTGACTGTTTTTGGATGTAATTTTGGTTTGGTACTTGTCTTGGTTTTGTTGTTTGTTGAATTTTGTTTGCTTAATTCTGTAAAAATTTTGGACTTCTAATCCGACTACTGATTTTGCATCTAGGGTTTAATTTAATTTAGTTTTGGTACTAATCGTTTGATGATGACAAATAATTGATGTGTCTATTGTTGTTTTTGTTGGTTTAGCTTCTTTTATGTAGGGGGTTTCTTGAGCTGTTTGAATTTTGTTAATTTATACTGCTAACTGTTTTGGGTGTGCATTTTTTTTTTGAGGGGGATTTTTTTTCTTCAAGAAATGCATTTTTAGTAAGTGATTGTGTTTTTGTGAGTGTATATGTGGTTATTATTATTTTATTGTTTTGATTGGGTTGGTGGGGGGGGGGTTGATTTGTAACTGACGTAGCTGGATTTTTTTCTCTTGTTTTTATTGATTTTGGAGAACTAATGCTTAATGATTTGATGGGATGTTGATTTGAATGCTCTACTTAAATGACATTTTTTTATATGTTCATCATTATGGGAATTTAAGGATACTTGTAGAAAACTTTCAGTTTTATGTGGTTTTATGTGTTGTGGATAACGATAAATGCACTCTACTATAATCTCTAACACTCCTCTGTCCAGTATTTTGCATAGCGGAGATGGAAGCTTGAAGCTTTTTGTTGAATTTTAAGTATCATTTCTCTTGGCATGTTAGAGATTGGGCTCTGTGCGTTGCACTAATCCTATTATCCCGCTTGCGCGGAAGACTGTGATTGACTTGCACGTAATTTATATTTTTTGAAACACAAGTTTAATCATGGTCACTATTATTGTTCAGCTGTTCTGTTTCTGTATGCCCTGATGAGCACCTGTCTCTGTACCGTTCGCATCTCTCTCTCTCTCTCTCTCTTTCACACACACATGCACACACAAAGTCATGGGTTATGCACTTTCAACAGACTTCTGTGGATGATATATATGTTCAAATTTTCAATGATGATTTATGGGTTTTGTCATTGCGGAGGATTCCACCAATGAACTGCATTCAATCTCGATGAGGAATTTTTGATAGCCCGAAAAAATAAACAAGTACTTTGCATTTTGCAATTGCCAAGCTGACCGTAAAATAAACATGTAATACTTGAGACTGGTGAATAACTATGCTTTTAAGGCGGCTATATAAAGAAAAGACAATCTTTTTGTTGAATTTAAGTAGATACATGTCCATCACCTGGCACAACACAGAAGAAATTTGGAGGATTGGGGTGATAAGAGTCATGACTCAGGAGTCGTATCTACATTGTAGTATCTTACTATTTCTGATAATAATTTAGTGGATCTATACTTGGATTTTATTTTTCATTGTGATGTTTTAGTTTATGCCTTGGTATTTTGACGAGGTGTTTTCAACTGGTTTTATAAGAACACGCAGTTGGGCTTTTATTACTCCCTCCGTCCCAAAATGAATGACCATTTTGAATTTAAGGGCCATTTTGAAAAGGTTGATTTTTAGTAGCAAAAATTCATAAATATTCTTGTTTACCATTTGGCACAACACAGAATAAATTTGGAGGATTGGGTGATAAGTGTCATGACTCTAGAGTCGTATCTACATTACATCCTACTATTTCTGATAATAATTTAGTGTTTATACTTGGCTTGTATTTTCATTGTGATGTTTTAGTTTTTGCCTTGGTATTTCGACAAGGTATTTTTAACTGGTTTTATAATAACAAGCAGTAGGACTATTATAAATACTTAACCGAAACGGCTTTGGTTTGAGTTCTAACGTTATTCTATGAAAATGTAGACAGCTGGCAGAACGCAAGATTGGTATGCTATTATAAGAACATGCGGCTGCATGCTTGATATCATAAATTTTAATTCAAATCTATTTATTTCGATTAGAAAGGAAATTAAATCATAGAATAGATAAAAAGGAAATGTATGATCACCGAGGCTAATGAGCCAGTAAGTTTACCAATTTTAGTCGATGCTGATTATTTTATATGTTTAGAGCTGAAGTTCTCAAGTCTCAACTTAACTTTTTCTTGTCTCTCTCGCTTGTGTTTACAACTTGCTTAGCTATTAGATCTCTTTGTTTGCCCGTCATCCGTCTGTCTCTCCTTCTGTCTTTCTCTCTGATCTTTCAAACTTGCACGCTTCGTCTTAACCAGGAAATCTTTGTGTGTATATACAGATATAGACACTTGTTTTTCCATAGAAGAGAATAAACTTATTAATGTACACGTGGATGTGCACGTTCAATATGTCTGTGGATGGGGGAATTAGTTCGGTCACCCGATTCAGTGTGGCATACACGTGCTAGAAGTGTCGATCTCTAGCGCAACCTGACATTGTTTATGTTTTATGCATCATTCTGTTTGTTTGTGGTGGTATATGCATCATGCTTATCATGTGGCCTTTTAAGATAATTTGTTTCTAAGGGCTAAATTATTTATTTTGCAGGATTCGGGTAATACCATCTGTAACTTGCAGATGTTCTCTGTTCAAAGCTTTTATTTTGTGCATGTAGAGTTCCTTTTTCCTCATATCTAAAATAAGAATGAGCTTGTCCAACCAAGGGCCTCTAGTTAATGACAACAAGCCAAGTGTCATCGGAAAGGCAAAAAGTTTAAATCCAAATGTCGCAGAATACGTTCCCTTTGCTCTCAGATCGCCTTCTAGAGGTGCTTCTGCTGCAGATTCAGCATCAAAATTTTACTTCCTTTAGCACTGTTGCACCTGGAAAAATAGTACTAGATAGATCAGAGTTGTCCATCTCAAATAACTCAGATGAAGAGGCCCAACAATTCTGGCATCACCAGCTTCCTGATGATATCACCCGTGATTTTAAGGTTATGGGGGAATATGATTCTCATGGAACTAATAGTCTTCCCTTTTCAAACCTATCATTGATTGATATCAATGAAACCTCTAGGTTCTCTGGATCAACAGGAAGCAACTTTATATTGAAGGAGCAGCAGGAAGTATCTCCTCATAGAATCAAAGGTAGTAGCTTCTCTGAAAAGATGAGATTTTCATCTTCCCCGTTTGGTGAAAATCAATCTTCGACCGGTTTTTATCATTTTCATGCTAAACCTTGGGATAAGGAAAGTGTGCATGGTGATCAGGTTCTTGCTGGTGTTAGGGAGGGACCCGCTTACAATGGTAATGGGCATGGATATATGAATGAGATGCTAAATGAGCAGCACATGGTGGAGGTTACAGATGTGAATCCACTTGAGTTTTTGGCATCGCAATTTCCTGGTTTTGCGGCTGAAAGCCTTGCAGAGGTTTTCTTCGCGAATGGGGGTGACTTGAATCTCACAATTCAGATGATTACTCAGCTTGAGGTACTTCATAATTCTTTTTATTTTTTGTGATCTAGTGGGTTTTAGCTTGTTTTCATGAAAATATATGTTAAATGCATTTCATGATTTCACTTGGGTGTAATTGCCAGTTTGGTGCAGACATATATTATTCCCGGTTTTTGAGTTTCCGTTTTGGAACATTCAAAGCTAGATGCATGAATTAAAAGTGAGAATATTAATCATGCTTTCCAGCTGAGATTTTGTGATTACGACTGCCATATATTGGTAAAATGTGTATGGCAACTGCGAACTAATGCAGTCACATGGAGTTCAAACATCGATTTTTCCGAACTGGTTCACATGTTATGCCTTCTTTTCCATTAGTAATTGGATCTAGGCCGTAAATTGCGGTGATGTGAGCATACTTGTGATCAGTGGCGTATCTAGGATTTCTTGTGAGGGTGTGCAAAATCTTATGCAATATAAAAAAAAATTGCAAGATAAAATAATATGCATCATTTTTACTTGAGGTTGAGAAGTACCTTGTCCAATTTCTTCTTGAACCCTTTCAACATTGACAATATTAGTATCAATCGGAGTCGATGGCTCACATCGGGGGCGTTTGGAGAAGAATCCATCAAGTTTAGACTGTTTACCTACACACAGAGTAAACAAATTCAAAATCTAAACAAAACTCACACAAATGCCATCAAATAAATCAAAATTTACACAAAAAAAGGAACAAAATCCAACTGAGCTGTTGAAGGCTTCCGTTCAGACAGACACAGTCGCACGACTCACACAGAACAGAAGTAAACAAAATCAAAATCAAAATCTAAACAAAACACACAAAACAATCAAATAAATCAAAATTTACACAAAGCAAAGCACCAAAGACCCAAAGCACCAGTCGCCGTTGTTCCCAACTGAGCCATCCCAATTCCCAAATCATCAAAATTTACAAAACCCAACTGATTTTCAGATTGAAGGCTTCCGTTCTGAGCCATCCCAATTCCCAAATAATCAATTCAATATTTTTAAAACCCTAAAATTGAATTTTAAAAAATTACCTTTTTGAGACATTTGTTAATCGATTGCGCCAAAGCACCAGTCGCCGTTCGGCGGTCGGAATCGAGTCAAGGCTGCAGCGGATTGATCGGAATCGAGTCTAGGAGTGTCGCCGGTGGGAATCGAGGGGGCGTTTGGTCTGTTTGCGAACTGCGTTGGATGAAAATGAATGAAAGAAATCGCTTAAGAAGAAGAAGAGATTTTATTTTCAGATGTTACACTTTTCATCCCTTCTCTTTCAATTAATACACTTTGCACTCCTAAGTTTTTTTTTTTTTTTAAACTACTAGGTAAATTTTTTGCAAAAAGCGAGGGTGTGCAATTGCCCACCCTCGCGCTTAACTAGATACGCCTCTGCTTGTGATAACATATTTTTCAGTTCTTCCACCCTTATATTAACTGCTAGGGAACACGTGAGATTCTTCTCTTGAAAGTGATACCATTGGAGGACTGTCAGTCATATCCTTCCATTCTTTTCTACACACATGTTTTTGGCACTTCTAACAAGTACCCAGTGTTTCTTTATCAGAGTATCATTTGGATCCACCTCATAAATTGCAATGCCAATATCATTAGGGAATGTAAATAACTTTGAACTTATCTAAGTACACTTGTTGCTTGTTCTGGAAAGCTCATTGGGACAATTTGATATTGACGTTGCCATCTTTTATGAACATGTGCCTTCACCCGGAACTGAGAAATGAAAACCATTTGTTGTCATTGGATATCCCTAGTTGGGACTAATATGTTTATCATTGGCCCCTCTGCACTTTTACTTTAACCGGTGTGTAATAAGATAGTGAGGGCGACATAAATTACATAAAGTAATAGGTGATTGTTATAGCCATAATGAAATCTTCTCACATTATAAAGTTTCACAAGGTGCAGTAGTGTAACTGGATGTTGTGGATTCCCCTTTAGCACAAATATCTTGGATTTAAGTTGGAGTTTGTCCCATGGGTTACTGCGCTAGCCTTCCCCACTTTAATCAGTTGTGATACTCTGCCATTCTTTTTTATGTTGTCGCATATATGCCATAGGATTCATGGTTATTGTTGTGCTTTTATTAGTATCAAATGTAGGAAGTTGTATATCTTGCTAGTTTGTAATGGTCAATCATTGTTAGGCAATCTCTTTTCCGGTACTTATGATTCTTTTAGCCTAGAGGGGTCATCATATCATCTTCTTATATATGATTGATTGTAGCTTCAAGTTGATGGCGGCTTGAATCAGAATCTGAACTCAAAGGCTTTGTCCGCTCCAAATCTCAACGCAATGAATTTTCCTGCACTTTCAGTTGCCGATGGTCAAAATGGCATGCCAAGATTCCCAGGGGATGATACCCAACAAAATATTAATCCTTACCGGCCTGAAAAGGAAAACTTGCTCATGTTCAAATCCTCCTCTTCGCTTCCAACTAGAGGTGCTACTGATTTTGCTTCTGCTGTCAGAAAGATGGCATCTCAAGATTCGAGCATATGGAAGTATGATAGAAACGGTTCTCCTGACGCCAGCATTGGCTCAAGTAGAAGTTCCCATGTATTGGCTAGCTCTTATAATGGTGGGCAGGGGAGGGGTATGTATGGTGATAGGTTGCCCAACCGAGGTTCAGCACGTACTGCTCCTGTTTGGCTTGAAACCGGAGAGGCAGTGGGTAATATTCTCAACGCAAAAATATTCACTTGTTTAATGAAACTGTTCAGGGCATTCTTTTTTTGTTCGTATGCTGTAACTTTGTTGGGATTGCAGCAAATATGTATTCTGAAATGCGAGGGGAAGCTCGCGATCACGCACGCTTACGCAATGCATACTTTGAACAGGTATATGTTATTAATTTTTGGTGCAGTGTTGTGCAGATCTCTCTCTCCCTCTCCCTCTCCAAACCAAGCCTAAGGGAAACTGGTGAGAGAAGAAATATAAGCCATTAATAATCAGCTTTTCAAGTGAAATTTATCTATTTTCCCATAGCACCTATGTCTTTATAGTGTGTCGTATAATTATGTCGTCACTAAAGTTCAATGCTTACTGTTGAATTAGTACAAGGCTTCGATGCACCTAGATGATATTGTGATCATACTAAAATGGACTTCTTGATGAAATTTGTTGGTTGAACATTTAGACAATGTGTATGATAGTGTACCTATGTAGTATAAATTACTTGGAAGCGTAAGCCACATTTGTGTGTTATGAAGCTCGCTTGTGTGGTATTTTTGTGGGGTGCGGGGGTTGGGGGTGGAGGTGGGGGTGTTCTAATCTGTTGGGATTCTCACAATAGTGTGCATTATTTCATTTTAAGTTTATATGGTTGGTAATTTCAATTTTTTAATATTTTTCAAAATCAAAGTTCTTCCAGGGTAGCTGGGAATCTAATTTTCATTTTAAAAATTAAAGAACCAAATTAGAGGATACCAAAATGAAGACATGACAAGGATATGAAACTGTAACTAATAAGACCTATGTTTTGTGGTTAGTCTTGTGCCGGTCGTTCATTTTTCTTGTCTCTCCCTCTCTCTCCTCATCATGCATTTTGATTGTTGTTTTTGATATTTGCTAAAGAAATGCCAATATATCATCACATCAAATTAGGGAACACATAGCAAGCAAACTTCTCAAGATTCATTGGCTTAGTAAGTCTCTTATAAATATAACAATAGGTCAATGCAGTCTTTTGGTTGTCTTTGGGAGTTGGTCCTTACTTGGCCGACCTGGTGAATGGTATTTTCCATTAGGCGGTATATTTTTAGTTATGCCACTTGTTGCTGGTTGATTTTGTCAATTTATCTTGAATATTTACCATAAACTCAGGCACGACAGGCTTACCTTATTGGAAACAAAGCTTTGGCCAAGGAGTTGAGTGTTAAAGGGCAGTTGCACAACATACACATGAAAGCTGCTCATGGAAAAGCTCAAGAATCTATTTACCGTCAGAGGTTTGTTGTTTCATCCCTTCTCTTGAACATATTCAAATTGGAAACGGACCACACATGATGATTGTAGCCATTAAAAAAAAAACAAAACAGGTCTCATATGTTTGAATGGACCCCACATTAAAATTATCACAAAGCAGCCTGGAAAAGCTCAAGAATCTAGTTTTTATTTTTTTGTTTTTGTAAACAAGTCATAGTTGCATGCATTCTCTTTAATATTTTGCAGGAATCCAGCAAGTCAAGATATACATGGCAATGGAAGAGGACATGAGAAAATAATAGACTTGCACGGACTACACGTGAGTGAAGCCATTCACGTGTTGAAGCGTGATTTGGCGATGTTGAGGAGTGCTGCCAGGTCAGCAGAGCAGCGGATGCAGGTGTATATATGTGTTGGAACGGGCCACCACACTAGGGGGACCCGAACTCCTGCCAGACTTCCAATAGCTGTCCAGCGCTACCTGCTCGAGGAAGAAGGCCTTGACTACTCTGAACCCCAGCCAGGACTGCTCCGAGTTGTTATATATTGAATCAGGGAGGTATAGAAGTTTTTTTTTTTTTGACAGAAAGCATAACCCTATCAAAAAAAGAAGATAATTCTTGTATCTGTAAATGGAAGTAATGGAAGAAAGATTAGTTCTAGTCTGGAAAGTGAAAATGAAAAAGAAAAGAGAACGGTGGAAGAAAAGGGTATAGAAAATGTATGTGTACCATTAAGGTGGGAAACATTCAACAGGAGGATTATCCTTGGTAGTTGTCACGAAACCGTGTAGACGGGGTTTGTTTGATACGTTTTTTTTTTTTTTTTTGGTAAATTTTGTAATGTTTAGAGTTTACATTTTTGTTGTTACAATGGGTTTTACTGAGATTTGAAGATGTAACTTGTAGAAGAATTCTTTTACTATGTGATAGCTGAAATTCAATTATCACTAGTAGGTAACCCGTGCTCCGCACGGGAAGCTAATTTGCTAATATCATGATTTATTTTTTATAATATAAGTATATTATAAATGAATCAAAACATTAACATTTATAAAGTTAGAAAAATTGTGTTCAATTTTAATAACTTTGTTGCACATAAGTTTAATAGGAATTGCATTGTGACTAACAATGTAGCAATTTTTGCTATTTTATTTTTGATGTTCATACTTTATGTCATTTATTTTTGATGTCATAATTTATGTCAGTATGCAACATTTTTTATGGACGTTAACAAAGTGAATGAAAAAACTAACAACCTATTTCTTTTCAAATTATAACATTTTAAATACAATGTAGGGAGTTCCAACCCTTAACCTTCCCGAGAAAAGTATGTCTTTAAGCTAAATGCTCATTGGCATTATTAACGACCTACTTTGATATATATATAGTACTACCTCCGTCCCAAAATGTTTGTCCCATTTGATTTTTTTGTTGAACTTTGACCACAAATATATGACAATTTAATTATGTTCATGAAATTCTAAAAATTCTTATTGATTCACCATTAATAATATTATCAACAACAACTCTTAGAATTTCATGAACATGATTAATCTCTCATAAATTTGTTGGCAAAGTTCAACAAAAAAGTCAAATGGAGCAAACATTTTGGAATGGAGGGAGTAACTATTATGATTAACTAATATTATTAATAGTTAACATATATTGTAACTATAATACTATTACTTAAGCTATATAGTAAATTAATACTATTTATAGTAATAGTTAGCATATATAGTAACTATTATAGTTAACTAATACTATTAATAGTAATAGTTAACATATATAGTAACTATTATAGTTAACTAATACTATTAATAGTAATAGTTAACATATATAGTAACTATTATAGTTAACTAATACTATTAATAGTAATAGTTAACATATATAGTAACTATTATAGTTAACTAATACAATTAATAGTAATAGTTAACTTATAAAGTAACTATTATAGTTAACTAATACTATTAATAGTAATAGTTAACATATATAGTAACTATTATAGTTAACGAATACTATTAATAGTAATAGTTAACTTATATAGTAACTATTATAGTTAACTAATACAATTAATAGTAATAGTTAACATATATAGTAACTATTATAGTTAACTAATACAATTAATAGCAATAGTTAACTTATAAAGTAACTATTATAGTTAACTAATACTATTAATAGTAATAGTTAACCTATATAATAACTATTATTATTAACTAATAGTATTAGCTAATAAGGAGAATGCCAAAAGTCATATAGATTTTGGGATAGTGATGACATGGCTTCTCCAAAATCAAGAGTTTGCCTAAACTTGTCCACGTGGCGAAGCCATAACCCTCCTCACCAACTTTAATATATATATATATAGATTTCTGAAAATGGCTCATGTTTGCAAAAGATTGACTTACACCTATCAAGTAACAAATGGATTGGGAAGGAATGGGAAATGCATTATTTTTAATAAATTACTAGTGAGTAACCCGTCGGTCCCCGACGGGGGATATAACACTGAGGTAAAAGTTAAATGTAAATACAATTCAAAATATTAATGAGATAATTTTATGTAATATATTACAACTTGTCGAAAACTTATTTGTACACAACATTTGTAGTCATGTCATCTGATTGTTCATGACTATTACATATAAGCACTTTAAGTCCTTTCCTTGTAGTTACTCTAGAAAAAACAACCTATAATTGTCCATGACTAAATACTGACTAAATACTGGTCTTGGAAGAAAAAGACCAACATGAGCGAGCGAATGACCCTGACTTTTATTTATCGTCATTGCAAAAGAAACGGTCAGTGGGAATTGTCTTCGTTGAAACCTAATCGGGAATTTTGTTGTATCAGAAGGTGATATAATCATCCTCGGTATCAACACCTTCTTACCAACATTCTTTCCGGACAACATTACCGCCTCGACAACGTGCTTACCTATATATATATATATATATATATTAAAATAACAGTATATTTTATGTCAAATAATTAATTGTATAAATGTATAATTATATACTAACAAAATTGATTTGCTTACCTATATATATATTAAAAACAAACAAATATTTTTTATACGATAAACTCAGAAATACAGAAAATTAGTAATTTATACCATTGATCAGAATACTAACGAAACAATAATGATAACAAAATCATACCATCGCTGATGTTAGATAAAAAAAAAGGTATAATTTTCTTATTCGCATATCTAACTGAAAACAGGCTTAGTTGGGTGAGTTAGGTGAGCTACGCTTTAAAGTTCAAAAATTAGCTCTATCATGCCACTTTCTAATTGAAATTTTTGGACATTCATATTAGGACGGAGGTAGTATTATACATAGTAACAATGTTCACAAATCAAAAAAGAAAAAGTAAAAATTAGCAGTATGCCTCGTCGATACTCGACGAGGCATAGTGAAATTAATTAAATTAACGTAATAGTTAGCATTAATTGAACGTTTAATTTATATTTTTATAGTAAAATAAAAAAAAATATTTGTGCTTCAATCAATTTTCATTTTTAACTAATTTATTGTATAAAATCAACCCCTATAAATTTTAAAAGTTACTAATTGAATTTCAAATGAATAATTGTGATTGGTGGATAATGGAAAGATTGACCAATCATATTGTGCCAAAACTTTTCCTATTATATATATATATATATATATATATATATTGACCAATCATATTGTTGTTTATATTTATGTTTGTGTAAATTATTTTGATTTTGATTTTAATTTTAATTTTAGCTTTTATTTTATAAATTTTCATCTTTATTTTGATTTTATTTCTTTCTTTTTTCTATTTCTTGTATGTTTGTGAATGTTTCTTTTACTTTTTAATATTAGAATTTTAATTTCGTTTTTTATTTGCATTTTATTTTTTCGTATGTCTTTATATTGATATTGATTTTATTTTGTGCATTAGATTTTTTTCTTTATTAATTATTAAAGTTTTTTTCACTTTGCTTTTGCTCTTTTTGTAAGACAATTATTCGTGCTTCAATCCATTTTCATTTTTAACTAATTTATTGTATAAAATCAACCCCTATAAATTTTACAAGTTACTAATTGAATTTCAAATGGATGATTGTGATTGGTGGATGATGGAAAGATTGGCCAATGATATTGTGCCACTTGAAATTTTTTTGCTATTATATATAGTAGATTCACAAACTCCCTTTGTTTTCGGATTTGTGGTGACTTCTTTATAACCTCTTTCGGCTTATTTTGATTAGGATTTATTTTTTATATTTATGTTAGTGTTTATTATTTTGATTTTAATTTAATTTTAAATTTTAGTTTATAAATTTTCGTCTTTATTTTGATTTATTTTCTTGCTTTGTTTTTATTTCTTTTATGTTTGTGAATGTTTCTTTCACTTTTTAATTATTAGAATTTTAATTTTCGTTTTTTATTTGCATTTTATTTTTTCGTATGTTTTTATATTGATATTGATTTTCTTTTGTGCATTAGATTTTTTTCTTTCTAAATTATTAAAGAAAAATCATTATTCTTTTGCTCTTTTTGTAAGACAATTATTTGTGTTTCAATCCATTTTCATTTTTAACTAATTTATTTTATAAAATCAACCCCTATAAATTTTAAAAGTTACTAATTGAATTTCAAATGGATGATTGTGATTGGTGGATGATGGAAAGATTGGCCAATGATATTGTGCCACTTGAAATTTTCTAGGATCTAGAATTTTTTTTTCTATTATATATAGTAGATTCACAAACTCCTTTTGTTTTCGGATTTGTGAGTGACTTCTTTATAACCTCTTTCGGCTTACTTTGATTCGGATTTATTTTTTATATTTATGTTAGTGTTTATTATTTTGATTTCGATTTTAATTTAATTTTAACTTTTATTTTATAAATTTTCGCCTTTATTTTGATTTTATTTCTTGCTTTTTTATATTTCTTTTATGTTTGTGGATGTTTCGTTCACTTTTTAATTATTAGAATTTTAATTTTCGTTTTTTATTTGCATTTTATTTTTTCGTATGTTTTTATATTGATATTGATTTTCTTTTGTGCCTTAGATTTTTTTCTTTCTTAATGATTAAAGTTTTTTTTCATTTTGCTTTTGCTCTTTTTGTAAGACAATTATTTGTGCTTCAATCCATTTTCATTTTAACTAATTTATTTTATAAAATCAACCCCTATAAATTTTAAAAGTTACAAATTGAATTTCAAATGGATGATTGTGATTGGTGGATGATGAAAAGATTGGCCAATGATATTGTGCCACTTGAAGTTTTCTAAGTGCTAGAAATTTTTTTGCTATTATATATAGTAGATTCACAAACTCTTTTTTTTTTCGGATTTGTGAGTGACTTCTTTATAATCTCTTTTGACTTATTTTGATTAGAATTTGTTTATTAAATTTATGTTTGTGTTTATTATTTTGATTTTAATTTTAACTTTTATTTTATAAATTTTCATCTTTATTTTGATTTTATTTCTTGCTTTTTTCTATTTCTTGTATGTTTGTGAATGTTTCTTTCACTTTTTAATATTAGAATTTTAATTTCGTTTTTTATTTGCATTTTATTTTTTCGTATGTTTTTATATTGATATTGATTTTCTTTTGTGCATTAGATTTTTTTCTTTCTTAATTATTAAAGTTTTTTTCACTTTGCTTTTGCTCTTTTTGTAAGACAATTATTCGTGCTTCAATTCATTTTCATTTTTAAATAATTTATTGTATAAAATCAACCCCTATAAATTTTAAAAGTTACTAATTGAATTTCAAATAGATGATTATGATTGGTGGATGATGGAAAGATTGGCCAATGATATTGTGCCACTTGAAATTTTCTAGGATCTTGAAAATCTTTTGCTATTATATATAGTAGATTCACAAACTCCCTTTGTTTTCGGATTGGTGGCTTCTTTATAACCTCTTTCGGCTTATTTTGCTTAGGATTTATTTTTTATATTTATGTTAGTGTTTATTATTTTGATTTTGATTTTAATTTAATTTTAAATTTTATTTTATAAATTTTCGTCTTTATTTTGATTTTTTTTCTTGCTTTTTTTCTATTTCTTTTATGTTTGTGAATGTTTCTTTCACTTTTTAATTATTAGAATTTTAATTTTCGTTTTTTATTTGCATTTTATTTTTTCGTATGTTTTTATATTGATATTGATTTTCTTTTGTGCATTATATTTTTTTCTTTCTAAATTATTAAAGTTTTTTTTCATTATGCTTTTGCTCTTTTTGTAAGACAATTATTTGTGTTTCAATCAATTTTCATTTTTAACTAATTTATTGTATAAAATCAACTCCTATAAATTTTAAAAGTTACTAATTTAATTTCAAATGGATGATTGTGATTGGTGGATGACGGAAAGATTGGCCAATAATATTGTGTCACTTGGAGTTTTATAGGAGCTTGAAATTTTTTTACTATTATATATAGTAGATTCACAAACTCCTTTTGTTTTCGGATTTGTGAGTGACTTCTTTATAACCTCTTTCGGCTTATTTTGAATAGGATTTATTTTTTATATTTATGTTAGTGTTTATTATTTTGATTTTGATTTTAATTTAATTTTAACTTTTATTTTATAAATTTTCGTCTTTATTTTGATTTTATTTCTTGCTTTTTTATATTTCTTTTATGTTTGTGAATGTTTCGTTCACTTTTTAATTATTAGAATTTTCATTTTCATTTTTTATTTGCTTTTTATTTTTTCGTATGTTTTTATATTGATATTGATTTTCTTTTGTGCCTTAGATTTTTTTTTCTTTCTTAATGATTAAAGTTTTTTTCATTTTGCTTTTGCTCTTTTTGTAAGACAATTATTTGTGCTTCAATCCATTTTCATTTTTAACTAATTTATTGTATAAAATCAACCCCTATAAATTTTAAAAGTTACAAATAGAATTTCAAATTGATGATTGTGATTGGTGGATGATGAAAAGATTGGTCAATGATATTGTGCCACTTGGAGTTTTCTAAGAGCTTGAAAAACTTTTGCTATTATATATAGTAGATTCACAAACTTCTTTTTTTTTCTGATTTATGATTGACTTCTTTATAATCTCTTTTGGCTTATTTTGATTAGGATTTGTTTTTTATATTTATGTTTGTGTTTATTATTTTGATTTTGATTTTGATTTTAATTTTAAATTTTATTTTATAAATTTTCATCTTTATTTTGATTTTATTTCTTGCTTTTTTCTATTTTTTTATGTTTGTGAATGTTTAGTTCACTTTTTAATTATTACAATTTTAATTTTCGTTTTTTATTTGCATTTTATTTTTTCGTATATTATTATATTCATAATGATTTTCTTTTGTGCATTAGATTTTTTTCTTTCTTAATGATTAAAGTTTTTTTCAATTTGATTTTGCTCTTTTTGTAAGACAATTATTTGTGCTTCAATCTATTTTCATTTTTAACTAATTTATTGTATAAAATCAACCCCTATAAATTTTAAAAGTTACAAATTGAATTTCAAATGTATGATTGTGATTGGAGGATGATGGAAAGATTGGCCAATGATGTTGTGCCACTTGGAGTTTTCTAAGAGCTTGAAATTTTTTTGCTATTATATATAATAGATTCACAAACTCCTTTTTTTCGGATTTGTGAGTGACTTCTTTATAATCTCTTTTGGTTTATTTTGATTAGGATTTGTTTTTTATATTTATGTTTGTGTTTATTATTTTGATTTTGATTTTGATTTTAATTTTAATTTTAACTTTTATTTTATAAATTTTCGTCTTTATTTTGATTTTATTTCTTGCTTTTTCTATTTCTTTTATGTTTGTGAATGGTTCTTTAACTTTTTAATTATTAAAATTTTAATTTTCATTTTTTATTTGCATTTTATTTTTTTATATGTTTTTATATTGATATTTATTTTCTTTTGTGCATTAGATTTTTTTCTTTCTTAATGATTAATGTTTTTTCATTTTGCTTTTGCTCTTTTTGTAAGACAATTATTTGTGCTTCAATCCATTTTCATTTTTAACTAATTTATTGTATAAAATCAAACCCTATAAATTTTAAAAGTTACAAATTGAATTTCAAATAGATAATTGTGATTGGTGGATGATGGAAAGATTGGCCAATGATAATTTGTCACTTGGAGTTTTCTAGGAGCTTGAAAAACTTTTGCTATCACTACTAGAATAAATTATATTAAGAACGGACAAAATGGTTTCTAAATGTACAAAGTCGTCCCTATTTTTCTATTTGGGGATCAACATTTTGGTTGCCAATTTTTGGTTGCTAAAATTGACCAACACTGTTCATCCCCATTTGGGAACCACATGTTGGTTGCCATAGGAGTAGGTCGTCCCCATTTAAGGATCAACAAATGGTCACCAATTTTAAATTTGGTACAAACAGTTCATCCCTATTTTTTTGTCCCTAAAATGTTCGTCCCCAACTGTTGGTTTCCATTTTTAAATTTAGGGACCATCTCTTCGTTTCCAAATACGGAAAAAAAAATCAATAAATATAATTATTTTTAAAATATTAATATTTACTGATTATATATATTTTAACAATAATGAGAAATATCACAAAATAAAATTAATCGGACAATAAACTAAGCTTTTATAAAAACAAAATACCTTTATCAATTCAAAATAACATCATCCAAAACAAATGAGCATATTAATTACAAAATAAATTTAAAATTGTTTGTTTCTAAATTTCTACTCCATTACCACTACCTGCATATTAATTACAAAAACAATAACATTTGTTGTTTTTGTCGTTGCTCCTGTTGTTGTTGCTCACGCTGATCCTGTTCCTTCTCCCGCTCCATCATTTGGTGCATCATTTCTTTTAGACTGCTAACTTCTTCCCGTAGTTGTTCCTTTTCTGGGTCGTCAGAAGGATTGGAAGTTTGGCTCAATGATTGACAGAGCGATGAACTGGAGCGGCTTGAAGATGGCAGCTTCAAGAATTTTTTTTCATGAGGCCCAAAGCCAAATATTCTATCACCCCTCTTGACCCTCTTTCCTTTATATTCATAGAAAGAGACAACAACAGCTTGCTATGCTTCGCGATGAAAGGGGATGCGAGTATCTAAGGCATTATCTGGACTAATCGAACCATCATAAATTGTCTTTTCTCGAGCAATCCTTATATATTGATCCTAAAAATAACAAAACAAGAATTACAGACCATACAGAAAAGGAGTAAGTTATACAAATCAGAATATAAAGAATACTTGACGATCAGCATTGAAAATTGATACAAGACCCATGAAGTAAAATATGCTCTTATTTTCAGTAAAGCAGCAGCTAATCAGGGAAAATAGGTAGAGGATAAAAGATATATTGAAAAGAAAAAGAAAACCTTAGTCAGCCATTAAGAATATTATCGATTGCAGCTTTAACAATTTCACGAATATCTTTGTTTCATAAAATTTTGGCCAAAGTTCAAATAAGTTGATAAAGAAAGTCAAAGTACGACATTTATTTTAGATCGGAGGGAGTATAGAAATATCCCAATACCCTGTTTTTGTTTTATTCGATTTCATCGACTTTATACAGAAGTCCAGGGGGAAAGATAATTTCTCTAAGGAAATGGATGGAATAAAATGGCGAAGTAACAGACCTTGGATTGGTAAGTCAACAAAAACTCGCGTAGAGCTTTTTCATCAATAAATTTATGGGCCCCCAAGATCCTCAGAACTCCTCCAACCCTACAGAAGCACAGCACCACTCAAAAGGGCAAGAAATCCAAATCCAAAATCATGTATCAACAGTTGCTGTGAACTCACCAAAAGGCGTAACATGTGTCACTAGACTTGTTAGGTCTACCTTGGAACCCTCCATCAACTGCTTGCCTCTGCAACCAAAGTAGACTTAACTAAATCAATTTGCATAGCATAAACACAAAATTGCCTAAAATAAAAATCAGGTAAGGTTGCTTCATCAAAATAAAGAATGTGATCATGTGAAGCTATGCTTAAATTTGAAACTTTATGATGCTCATTTGTTCAATGTTTCCAATACATGGCTTCATTCTATAATTTTAATCCTTGATAACTTATGGTTATGATTATATTCCCAATAAATTGAACGTGAAATGTACCTGCAAGATCCAATCCAGAAGCAAAGGCACATCAATAATGCAAGACGATGTCCCTTTAGATATCAAATCATCTCCAATGAATCCCATCAACCGGAGAGATGCAACAGCGCAATAAGTTGCTCCACCTGTGACTCTAGAAGCAAGAACCATCCATGAGTACAACAATAATTTTGGCACGGATAGAAGCTTAGAGGTTATGTTCCACTTCCTTCAGTAAATCACATATTGTATATACTAGTAGAACAACGATACAAAGCAACAAATATTGTGGTGTTGTCAGAGAAAGTGTAGAAATCAAAGGCAAAGAAAGCTTTCATCAACCTCAATCACATATGCACTTCAGGAAATTACAATCCCATAAAGTCCAGCTGCTTATCTAGCATGAGTTAAGGGTCCTATTGAGTTATTCATTGAACAATGTACAGTCTAGATATCTTCCTTGCCAACAATATAAATGATATATGGAACTATCAACATTGCTGAGTGAGCTAATATGAGAATTGCTAGATTATTCTCTTGGATTTTAAGTAGGCCTTCTGTAAGGTTGTGTCCTAGCTAATAACCTTAACTAAGTCAGCTCTACAGCGAGGCATTAGATCTAATGCACAAAAAAAAAACTTGCCCCTGAAGGCGATAATATCATCCGCCAAAAGGAAAACAGTATAAACTACAATCATTTAATATACCATTGGTCTACAACAATGAAACTCATTACGTCACTCTCCAAAAAAACATGTAAACCATTGTGTAATTCGCTAGATAAACAATTGACATTACAAGTAAATAGCATTCAAGAAAGGCAAACACAGGTGCACTGTTCAGTCCAATACTTAGAGACTATGAGAATATGACAGCATATTTCGAACAAGAATATAGATTTTTTATCCAAAATAATTGAGTTAATGAAGTTTCATGTTGATAATAAACAATTTAACAAAATGAGCTGATGCCATTAATACTGTGCAAGTTAATGTTCACATGAACAGAAAGTAACAATCTCTACATATATCTGAGCAGATAATTGACAGGTACTTAGTTTGAATAACTAAAGGAGATGAGCAGAATGTTAGATCGACTTTGCACAAGGCAAGGATGAGCAGAATGGAACCCATTTTGCAAATTACCACTCCCTCCGTCCTTAAATGAATGTCCAAATTTCATTTAGGGGACCTTCTGAAAATGCTTACTTTTTATACAATTCAATAGCAAAGATGAATAGATATTGTTATTTTCAACTTTCTAATATTTTTTTGTAAGTATAAAAGACTAGTGATTTTTTTTTGGTAAAGGAACATTCAAGGACAAGGTTTTTCAGAAAAAAAGGACATTCATTTTGGGACAAAAATGAAAACGGACATTCATTTTGGGACGGAGGGAGTACTAATCAAAGATAGGAAGAGCTAGAGATCTAAGGGCAACAATTGCAATGGACAAAGCAAATGTACCTCTCATCAGGTTGTTGAAGGTTTCTCATTGATTTCAAGATATAAACAGAGTCAATACTCAACAAGTCATAGCCAACAGTCTTCAATATGGCTAGTGCACAATATGTACTTGCTAAGTGACTATTATTGGGGATCAAATCCTGCAAGCATATGAAAAAGTAAAAGTTTATACTAAGAAATAAAAAACTACTCTTGGAAAACCAAAAATTGAAAAAAACCGAATGAGTTCCCGTTTTATATGAAATACTACAAAGAATAATCCCATTACAGGTGAAAATATATATATGCTAAAGTGGAAATAATATACAAAGAATAATTTTCTTTGCTAAATTGGACTTTCCACGTATACTTATTAGCGCATAAACCTGTTCATACCCCATCGTTATTCGACCGAAATTGAGAACTTAGGAACCATAGAAACCAATAAATTGTCCTGCATCATCAAAATCGACAAGAATACAGACTCAGTGGCATCATGACAATAGCTAACCAATAAAAAATCTTATGTTTCTGTGAAAATGGGACGATGAATCCATACCATTATTCTGTCACTTCATTTTTCTGGATGAGCTTGGAATGACAGTAACCTGTGCAATGACCCTTTCCTTGTCAACCTAATTAATGAATGGAAATAGCCAAGGAACCCTATACGCAGAGAAGATTACTGCAAAATTGGATTATTATTGCGCCAGGGTTTTGAGAATTCTCCGGAATATTGGATTGTTATTGCGCCAAGTTTTTGAGAATTCAACGCAAATTGGATTGTTATTGCGCGGTATTGGGAAGCTACGGGGAGGGAAGTAATTTTTGGGGAAAATTCAACGCAAATTGGATTGTTATGGGCGCGATTTTGGGAAGCTACTGGGAGGGAAGATGGTATTTGGGGAAAATATGCGGAGGAAACAGGAAAAGTAAAAAACAAATTGGATGAAATTTATAAAAAAATTAAATTGGTAGCGGTTGGTCTCTATTTTGTTGTTGGTCTTCATTTTGATAGCAAATAATATATTGTGCATCATGGGGACATTCTGGCGGTCCCTAATTTTAATATGTTTGTCCCTATTTAGCTACCAACCTAGGTCATTCCCATTTGCCCCAAGTTGTCGATCCCTACTTCAATTTATTTTAGTAAATTGGTCTCTATTTTGTTGTTGGTCTTCATTTTGATAGCAAATATTATTGTGCATCATGGGGACATTCTGGCGGTTCCTAATTTTAATATGTTTGTCTCTATTTAGCTACCAACCTTGGTCATTCCCATTTGCCCCAAGTTGTCGGTTCCTACTTTAATTTATTCTAGTAGTGTATTATATATAGTATATTCACAAACTCTTTTTTTTCGAATTTGTGAGTGACTTCTTTATAATCTCTTTTGGCTTATTTTGATTATGATTTGTTTTTTATATTTATGTTTGTGTTTATTATTTTGATTTTGATTTTGATTTTAATTTTAACTTTTATTTTATAATTTTTCGTCTTTATTTTGATTTTATTTCTTGTTTTTTTTCTATTTCTTTTATTTTTGTGAATGTTTCTTTAACTTTTTAATTATTAGAATTTTAATTTTCGTTTTTTATTTGCTTTTTATTTTTTCGTATGTTTTTAGGTTGATATTGATTTTCTTTTGTGCATTAGATTTTTTCTTTCTTAATGATTAAAGTTTTTTTCATTTTGCTTTTGCTCTTTTTGTAAGACAATTATTAGTGCTTCAATCCATTTTCATTTTTAACTAATTTATTGTATAAAATCAACACCTATAAATTTTAAAAGTTACAAATTGAATTTCAAATGGATGATTGTGATTGGTGGATGATGGAAAGATTGGTCAATGATATTGTGTCACTTGAAATTTTCTAGCAGATTGAAAAATTTTTGCTATTATATATAGTAGATTCACAAACTCTTTTTTTTTCTGATTTGTGAGTGACTTCTTTATAATCTCTTTTGGCTTATTTTGATTAGGATTCGTTTTTTATATTTATGTTTGTGTTTATTATTTTGATTTTAATTTTAATTTTAATTTTAATTTTAATTTTAATTTTAATTTTAATTTTAATTTTAATTTTAATTTTAATTTTAATTTTAATTTTAATTTTAATTTTAATTTTAATTTTAATTTTAATTTTAATTTTAATTTTAATTTTAATTTTAATTTTAATTTTAATTTTAATTTTAATTTTAATTTTAATTTTAATTTTAATTTTAATTTTAATTTTAATTTTAATTTTAATTTTAATTTTAATTTTAATTTTAATTTTAATTTTAATTTTAATTTTAATTTTAATTTTAATTTTAATTTTAATTTTAATTTTAATTTTAATTTTAATTTTAATTTTAATTTTAATTTTAATTTTAATTTTAATTTTAATTTTAATTTTAATTTTAATTTTAATTTTAATTTTAATTTTAATTTTAATTTTAATTTTAATTTTAATTTTAATTTTAATTTTAATTTTAATTTTAATTTTAATTTAATTTTTATTTTAATTTTAATTTTAATTTTAATTTTAATTTTAATTTTAATTTTAATTTTAATTTTAATTTTAATTTTAATTTTAATTTAAATTTAAATTTAAATTTTAATTTTAACTTTTATTTATAAATTTTTGTCTTTATTTTGATTTTATTTCTTGCTTTTTTCTATTTCTTTTATGTTTGTGAATGTTTCTTTAACTTTTTAATTATTAAAATTTTAATTTTTGTTTTTTATTTGCATTTTATTTTTTCGTATGTTTTTATATTGATATTGATTTTCTTTTGTGCATTAGATTTTTTTCTTTCTTAATGATTAAAGTTTTTTTCATTTTGCTTTTGCTCTTTTTGTAAGGCAATTATTTGTGCTTCAATCCATTTTTATTTTTAATTAATTTATTGTATAAAATCAACCCCTACAAATTTTAAAAGTTACAAACTGAATTTCAAATTGATGATTGTGATTGGTGGATGATGGAAAGATTGACCAATGATATTGTGCCACTTGGAGTTTTCTAGGAGCTTGAAAAACTTTTGCTATTATATATAGTAGATTCACAAACTCCTTTTTTTTCGAATTTGTGAGTGACTTCTTTATAATTTCTTTTGGTTTTTTTTATTAGAGTAGGTCTAGGGAGAAACGCGTTTCTCCATAAGTTATGGAGAAACGGGTTTCTGGATATCCAGAAGCTTTAGGATTGATATCCAGAAACTTTGGGACGGATATCCAGAAAAAAGATTTGAGACCAAATCCAAGGCCAAGACCAAATTTCTGATCTGGATATCACTTTCACAAGGTTCTGGATATCCAGAACATTGAATATGGATATCCAGAAACCTTAAAACTTATATCCAGAAGCCAATTTTAAATTTCTGGATATCACTTACATAAGGTTCTGGATATCCTTTCAAAGAGTTCTGAATATCCAGAAGCTTTATAATTGATATCCAGAAACTTACAAAATGATATCCAGAAACATTTAATAAATTTCTGGATATCCTTTCAAAAGGTTCTGGATATCCTTTCAAAAGGTTCTGGATATCCAGAAAATAACAAACAAACGTTAAAACATGTGAGAGCATTTTATCAAACAGCTTCTATGCATATCAAAACTGTCACCGAAATCACAATCCAACCCACACAAACACAATCTAACCCATAAAAACAATGACAATCAACTCAAGAACCATTATCACTACTACCAAATACGGAAAAAAATTCAATCAGGCGGCTTTGGTTACCGGAGATGGAGGTTGAGGAAGATGATCTAGGGAGCTCCAATGGGCGATTCAGGCGGCTTTGGTCACCGGAGAGAGATTTGGAGGTGAGGACCGGTGATGGAGGTTGAGGAAGACGATCTATGGAGCTCAATTGGCCTTCTGCGTATAGAGAGAGAAAGGAGAGAGAGAGGGGCGTTTTCCGCTCTGTGTGTTGTGCGTGTGATGTGAGAAAAAAAACCCGTTTCTCCGTAAATGATGGAGAAACGCGTTTCTCCCTAGATTTTGGCTTTTTATTAGGATTTGTTTTTATATTTATGTTTGTGATTATTATTTTGATTTTGATTTTGATTTTAATTTTAATTTTAACTTTTATTTTATAAATTTTCATCTTTATTATTTTTAATTTATTTCTCGGTTTTTTTCTATATCTTTTTTGCTTGTGAATGTTTCTTTAACTTTTTAATTATTAGAATTTTAATTTTCGTTTTTTATTTGCATTTTATTTTTTCGTATGTTTTTATATTGATATTTATTTTCTTTTGTGCATTAGATTTTTTTCTTTCTTAATGATTAAAGTTTTTTTCATTTTGCTTTTGCTCTTTATTTGTGCTTCAATCCATTTTCATTTTTAATTAATTTATTGTATAAAATCAACCCCTATAAATTTTAAAAGTTACAAATTGAATTTCAAATGAATGATTGTGATTGGAGGATGATGAAAAGATTGGTCAATGATATTGTGCCACTTGAAGTTTTCTAAGAGCTAGAAAAACTTTTGCTATTATATATAGTAGATTCACAAACTCCTTTTTTTTCGGATTTGTGAGTGCTTCTTTATAATCTCTTTTGGCTTATTTTAATTAGGATTTGTTTTTTATATTTATGTTTATGTGTTATTATTTTGATTTTGATTTTAATTTTAATTTTAACTTCTATTTTATAAATTTTCATCTTTATTTTGATTTTATTTCTTGCTTTTTTCTATTTCTTGTATGTTTGTGAATGTTTCTTTCACTTTTTAATATTAGAATTTTAATTTCGTTTTTTATTTGCATTGTATTTTTTCGTATGTTTTTATATTGATATTGATTTTCTTTTGTGCATTAGATTTTTTTTCTTTCTTAATTATTAAAGTTTTTTTCACTTTGCTTTTGCTCTTTTTGTAAGATAATTATTCGTGCTTCAATCCATTTTCATTTTTAACTAATTTATTGTATAAAATCAACCCCTATAAATTTTAAAAGTTACTCATTGAATTTCAAATGGATGATTATGATTGGTGGATGATGGAAAGATTTGCCAATGATATTGTGCCACTTGGAATTTTCTAAGATCTTGAAAATCTTTTGCTATTATATATAGTAGATTCACAAACTTCCTTTGTTTTCGAATTTGTGGTGACTTCTTTATAACCTCTTTCGGTTTATTTTGATTAGAATTTATTTTTTATATTTATGTTAGTGTTTATTATTTTGATTTTGATTTTAATTTAATTTTAAATTTTATTTTATAAATTTTTGTCTTTATTTTGATTTTTATTTCTTGCTTTTTAATATTTTTTTTTATGTTTGTGAATGTTTCGTTCACTTTTTAATTATTAGAATTTTAATTTTCGTTTTTTATTTGCATTTTATTTTTTCGTATGTTTTTATATTGATATTGATTTTTTTTTGTGCCTTAGATTTTTTTCTTTCTGAATGATTAAATTTTTTTCATTTTGCTTTTGCTCTTTTTGTAAGACAATTATTTGTGCTTCAATCCATTTTCATTTTTAACTAATTTATTGTATAAAATCAACCCCTATAAATTTTAAAAGTTACAAATTGAATTTCAAATGGATGATTGTGATTGGTGGATGATGAAAAGATTGGCCAATGATATTGTGCCACTTGGAGTTTTCTAAGAGCTAGAAAAACTTTTGCTATTATATATAGTAGATTATCATGTACTCCCTCCGTCCCACAAAACATTACCCCTTTACTGTTGAGAACGGAAAATAAGAAATAATGTTATTAAAGTAGGTGTTGTGAGTGGGAGGAGAGAGAATGAGTGGAGAGAATAGTAAATTTGAAAAGTGTTGTGAGTATGACATGTGGATCCCATGAATAAAGAAGTATTAAAAAATTTCCTTTTTAGAAAAGTGGGACTTTAAAGTGGGACGCCCAAAATAGTAAAAGGGGTAATGTTTTATGGGACGGAAGGAGTATTTTTTTTAAAATTAACATGGATGTACATCTATTCAACACTAGGTTTAATAATGCCAATTCCGTTACATCGGCTTGCCTTTATGCTTGACGGACGAGATGATTTTGAATTTGACGGGAATTCATAATTTGCCAAATAAATTTCAGCCACACAAAGCGAGTAGTGCGAATAAATGGACCTAATACTGCTTGTTCGAGCACAACAAGAGGCAATAGCCGCTCACAAAACAGTTCCGAGTACATCTAATACTCGGGTAGGGCATCGGACCCGTTAGTGGAACAAGTGCGTCTTCAATGTCAAGTGGCAAATTTTCAATCCCATAATTTTTTTTAAGGACTTGATGCGGTCCTATAAAATATATTGGGCCCGAACATTAAGAAATCAGGCCCAATAGCTAATTACGGGCCAGGCCCACTAGACTTGGGCCGCCCAAGGAAATTTTCCCCCAGGGAGCGACATAAAAGGAATAGGCTCCTTGGATTATAAAAAGGCCCCGGCGAGAAGGAGTGTGGGAGTACGGTTTTGCGGGCAATAGGGCCATGCGAAAGGCATGGCCGAGCCCATGCACGCCTGATGAATGAGGGCCTAAGGGGAGTACGCTGTCCGCAGGCTACCTAGGTTAGGGCGACATGACAGTTGATGCCGCCTTGGCTCAGGTTGTCGCCAATGCAACATGGAACTCAGGGCGTTATCAGGATATTACGTTGATTGTCGCCTACGCCCCTAACCCTAAATATTTGTGATGGATGATTGATGTGACAAGGTGAATAGTGAAATCCCACTAAGTTGAAGTTGGTTGGGAGACCTCCCTTGGATGATTGACAAGTGTCCCCCCATGTGCAAGGCACATGGAGGGCTTGGGAGTATAAAAAGAGTGAATAGTGTTCATTGCATGGTATGTATCTCTCTCTCTCTACATTCTCTCTCTAAACCTCCATTGTTGTACCTTCTTCTTTGTCCATCTAACCTCATTCTCACGCCGGAGGGGGTACGCCGGAGACACCCCCGGCCTAGTTGACGTGTGTTCCTTGTGTGTAGGCGAGCCATCAAAGAGGAAGCTGCCGAAGTATCCATTTCCATTTCAGTCCCTGTGCAACCAAGTTTTCTCATGGTAGCATCAGTTGGTTCCGTTGCCGGGACCTGAAATCTTCCTTTTTGTGTGATGGTTCAAAGGTTTGTTGATGGTTTGAAGAGTACCGGCATTTTTTCAGTTGTTGAGGTTAACGTTCTAGGGTTCGTATTTATTGGTACTTATGCAAAGAGGTGTGGTTCAGGCTTGTTGTTTTAGAAAAAGGTTGTTGGGTAGTGGTTTATGATCGTTGTTAAGCCCAGAAAGTGCCCAGAATGGTTCAAGAGAAGAACGCCCAGACGAAGGATACCCGAAATCTGGAGTTGGAGACGCCTAATCGCAAGGATACCCGCGGGGCGAGATCAGGAACTGCCCGGGAAGGCGAGGTTCACACTACAGAGACTGATTCGGCAATCAGGAGCACCAGGAGGCGAGAAGATAGAGAGAGAGAGAGAAGCGAGAAACAAAGAAAAGGCAGTAGAACAGGATCCCGTTCCGTCTAAAACCCAGAGTGCTAGGGCCGAAGCTGAGCAGTTAAGGAAGGAGAATGCGTATATGATGAAGGTTCTCGCGAACAATGAAAGGTTAAAAAAGATGGGCCAGGCACCTACGGTGATCCCGCCTGAGTTGTCGGTCGAAGTAGAAGGACAGGATAGAGGAAGACGGAGTGCCAGTCAGAGTGCATCAAGGAGGAATGAAGGGCGAACGAGGGACATGCCGCCGCCCAAAAATGAGGAAAGAGTTCGCAGGCGTCGAGATGATGAAAGGGCGAGAACTGAAAGGGCCAAAAGGAGGCGCGCATATCGCATTGAGGAAGGAAGGATTTATCATAAGTCAGGGAATTCGCGAGAAGACTCTTATTATTTTGGATATGAAAGTGATGAGGGATCCACAGCGGACAGAGACTATGTGCCAAGTCGCTCAAGATATTCCGATGACGAGACATATGTGAGAGAAAGATCGCACCGGTCGAGGCATTCTGACAGGGCTCGCCAAGATGAGTTGTCGCTGTGTGATAGAGACCGTAGGCGGCGAGAAAGGAGCGATAAAGAAAGGGCGGAGAAAGCCGCAGAAGCCGAAAAGATTGCGGAGGCTATCACGGTGGTTGAAGCTCTAAAAGCCGTGGAGTTGGCCAAAGCCGCAGAATTGGAAAAGGCGAAGAAAAGTGAAGATGATAAGTGGAAGTTCGAAATGGCAGAGATGGCAAAGAAGATTAAAGAGTTAGAAGCGGGAACCAAGCCCCAGGAAATGAAAGGTTCTTATTTGGCCCCATTTGCGAAGAACATTCAGATTGCCGCCCCGACCCTGCTTTTCGCATGCCGAATTTGCCAAATTATTCAGGGAACACTAGAGCTAACACTCATGTTGGAGGGTTTGAGGTAACGTTGTCGCTACTGACAGATAATGAAGCCGTAATCTGCAAGGCGTTTGCGAGCACTCTTGCCGATCACGCACTGGAGTGGTTTTTGGCGCAGCCGGCGGAATCAGTGTTGGGGTACCAGGATCTCAAAAATAAGTTTTTGGCGAGATTCAGTGGATCAGGAGCACAGCCCGCTCAAAAAACCGAGCTGTGTAGTTTGAAGCAGAATGAAGGAGAGAGTATCTCGGCTTTCACTGATAGGTTTATGGGAGTGGTGAATCGAATTACTGATGTCAGTCAAAGCGAGATCATTATGTTGTTTAACTCTGGGTTATTGCCTGGGTTTTTCAAGGCGGAATTCTGTATGCGGCTACCCAAGACTACTGGCGAGCTATATGAAAGGGTTAGAGCCTATTGCAGTGGTACTAAGGAAGAGGTAGTCAAGGTCTCCCCTCCAGCAGCCGGCCCCAGCAGGAAAAGTGTTAAAGAAAGAATAGAGGTCGTGAAAGAGGAAAATAAAGGCGAGATAGGAGGTCGCAGCGGGAATCGTTCTGGTGGGGGTAGGAGTGGCCGAGGTCGTGGCCAGGGTCAAGGAAAGATGATCAAGTTCAGTAGGTTGAATACCTCTTTGAGCGAGATCTTTCGGAAAGAGGAATTCCCAGAGCCTTATCCCATCAGAGAAGGATCTTATGCCGCCAGGGATCCGAACAAGTATTGCGATTTTCATAAGGATAAGGGGCATAGTACGGAGGATTGTTATAATTTGAGGAGGATGGTACAAGGGAGGATTGATAATGGCGATTTCAAGCAGTATCTTGAGGGCGATAAGAGGCGAGATGAAGGCGGAAGGAACCAGGAGAAAGTGCGGGATAGGAATATCGTTGATGTGATTCAGGATCCATTGCCTAGTATCGCTCAGCTTGATAATCAAATTATGATGTTGTCGCACAGTTTCGACATTCCCCCGTTTGTCGCCAGTGAAGACAGGGTGATTAGTTTCTCAAGAAGTGAGCTGGCTGCTACGAAGGGTCTTGGGAACCAACCAGTGGTCATCACCATTTGCCCGGGAAACAATGTGGTACAGCGCGTGATGGTCGATTCAGGAGCGAGTAGGAATGTTTTGTATTATGAGGCTTTCAAAAGGATGAATTACACTGATGCAAACTTGGTACCATATAAGGGATATCTCGAGGGATTTACAAATCATTCAGTTAAGGTTAAAGGAACAATTATGCTGGAAGTGGAGGTCGGTGAAGGTGATCTGGCGAGAAGCGAGCAAGTGGAATTTATGGTGATTGACTTGGTTTCCGCATATAATGCCATAGTTGGAATCCCATTTTTGCTGAGTTTCGAGATGGTGTTGTCAATCCCGCACCAAAGGGTAAAGTTTCCAACTGCCAAAGGTGTAGGATGTTTGAAGAGTGAAGCGATCACTGTGGCGAGAAAGAAAAAGGAGATGATGAAGGCCAAGGGGGCTTCTACTAGTTCGATGACGACAAAGTCTCATTCTAGCCAGTTGAGAATTAACATGATTGAATTCGTGGAAACTGAAGATGATTGGGTGGTAACTGAAAGTATGGAGGATGGCACAGCTTTGATTGTCGCAGGGACAAATGAGGAGGCCAAGCGAAATGAAATGATGGTTATGTGGCAACCTAGCTATGCAAGCGCTGAGCACCATGTCGCTGGAGAGATGGATCTCGGAAGTGAAGTCGCGAAAATGAGCCCGAACCTGAATCACCCTGGGACAGTTCAATTTGTTCAGATGAAGGAGCCCAGGATTGAGGAAATAACGGTAGAGGACGTTGTTGCAGATTCTGATGAGGATTGTGAAACAGTGGAAGTTGAGGATGAAAATGGGTGACCTACCGGCAACTCGTTTGATAATCCTGTGAAGGTGATTCCCGCCAGTGCCCCAGTCAGTAGAAAGCGGAAAAGAATAGAAGTTGAAACTTTGGAGATGCGAGATGAGCCCGAGATTCAGGCTGGTGAGGAGTTGGAAGAAGTTGAGGTCAACCGATACTTTCCAGAGCAGCGGGTTAAAATCGGGAAACAACTATTCAGGGATGAGCGAGAAAGGTTAGTTGAATTCTTGAAGGATAATTTGGATGTGTTTGCATGGCGACCTGAGGATATGAGAGGGATCGATGAGAATGTCGCTTTGCATTGCTTAAATGCCGATCCCAATGTCGAACCATTCAAACAAAGGGTTAGGCACTTGTCGCCAGAGAAGGAGAGCGCAGTTATGGAAGAGGTTGATAAACTGCTGAAGGCGGGAATCATAGAAGAGATTCAATATCCTGTTTGGTTGGCATGTCCTGTCATGGTCCTCAAGTCGAATAAGAAATGGCGGATGTGCATTGATTTCACTGACTTAAACACCGCCTGTCCGAAGGACTGCTACCCACTACCTAAGATCGACAAGCTGGTTGATTCAATTGCCGGGCACAGGGTCTTCAGCTTTATTGATGCTTATTCAGGGTACCATCAAATTAAAATGTGCGAGAATGACAAGGCGAAGACAGCTTTTCGAACCCCCAAGGGTAATTTTTGCTACAAAATGATGTCTTTTGGCTTGAAGAATGCTGGGGCGACTTATCAGCGAATGGTAAATGAGGTCTTCAAGTCGCAGATTGGGCGAAACCTGGAGGCTTATATTGACGATATGGTAATAAAGACAAAGGAGTATGATCATGTGTTAGATCTCGCTGAGACGTTTGAGAATTTAAGGAGGAACTCAATGAAGTTGAACCCGAGTAAATGCACGTTTGGTGTAACGGCAGGAAAGTTTTTGGGTTTTCTGGTGAATAGGCGCGGGATAGAGGCTAATCCCGAAAAGATTCAAGCTTTATTAGATATGTCGCCACCTAAGTCAATTCGAGAAATCCAGAGGTTAAATGGAAGGATTATCGCTTTGGGGAGATTCATTTTCAAGTTGGCAGAAAGGTGTTTGCCGTTTTTTAAGGTCCTGAAGGGGGTAAAGAATTTTGTTTGGAATGAAGAGTGTGATGTCGCTTTTGAGCAGATGAAAACCTATCTGGGCAAGCCGCCTATCTTATGTAGCCCTGTCGAGGGGGAGGAGTTGTTTGTATACTTAGCTGCTTCAGATTTGGCCGTAGCCGCCGTTTTGGTGCGCGAAGATAAGGGGGGTCAGAGGCCGATTTATTATGTTTCCAAGGCATTGAGCGAGGTCGAGTCAAGGTACTTCAATGCCGAGAAGCTGGCTTACGCCTTGGTAGTGGCGGCGCGAAAACTAAGGGCTTATTTTGTCGCTCACACCATCGTTGTATTAAGTGACGCTCCTCTTAGGAAGATTTTGCAGCGGCCAGATGCCGCGGGAAGATTGTTGAAGTGGTCTATTGAGTTGACAGAGTATGATCTGAGGTACGAATCCCGCCGCGCAATCAAGGCGCAAGCTCTGGCAGACTTTATAGTAGAGACATCCTTTGTAAGATCGCGAGATGAAACTGGCGAGAATAAGGAGAAAGAGAAAGGGGAGAGTCAGGGTGGACCTAGTTCGATGATAGAAAGGGTGAGACCGCCTGATTGTTGGATTTTGTATGTTGACGGCTCGTCTTCAAAAGAAAGGGGCGGCGCGGGAATCACCCTAACCTCGCCTGATGAAGAGGTCAAATATGAGAAGGCGTTAAGGTTTAAATTCAGTGTTTCAAATAATCAAGCTGAGTACGAAGCGTTGATTGCCGGAGTGGAATTGGCGCGAGATATGGGGTTGACTAAGATTGTGATTCATTCAGATTCCCAGTTGATTGTTAATCAAGTGAAGGGTGATTTTGGAGTCTTAAGCGCTGTCTTGATGAAATATTGTAATTTGGCGAGAAGCCTGTTGAGAACGTTCGAATTTTGGGAATTGGTTCAGGTAGACAGGGCGGATAACTCGCGCGCGGATGAGTTGAGCAGGACAGCGGGAATAGACGGGCAAGGTTCAGCAAGTGAGCCGCCGTTGGAATATGTAGATGTGCCGGTAATCGATAAGCCGCGGGTTGAAGAGATTGTCGATGCCGGGAAGGATTGGGTCATAGAGATGAAGGAATTCTTGCTTACAGGAGAGTTGCCGCCTGATGTGAATAAGGCCAAGTTGGTTAAGGCGACATCACCAAGGTTTACGGTGCAGGATGGAGTGGTATACAGGAAATCCTTCTCGAAGCCGCTAATGAGATGTGTTGAGCCAAGTATGGTGCAGAGAGTGTTGTTTGAAATTCATGAAGGCATTTGTGGAGGTCACCCTGGTGCGAGAACACTAGCCGATAAGGTATTATTTCATGGATACTATTGGCCCAGTTTAAGGAAAGACGCCGAGGAATATGTGAAAAAGTGCGAGAAATGTCAGCGGTTTGGCAATATTCCCCGACAACCAGCTACAGAGCAAACTCCTATAGTGCCTGTTAGTACCCGGTCCGAAAAAAGGTATTCTAAATACCTGGCCCGGTGTAATTAAATAGAAACCCTAAAATCCCTTTAATCAATTAATCCGTACCTCCGCCGTCATTGCCTGCGTGGGAAGTACGCCAGATCAAAGTGCCGATCGGTCCTTTCCCTGTTGAATGGCCGATCGACCCTTTATTATTGTGCCGATCGGACCTAAAGCAATTGGTCGATCGACCCTTCTTTCCTGTGCCGATCGGACCTTATATTTAGGGCCGATCGACCCTTCAGCTGGCCCAGCCCAATTACCGAAGCACTATAAATAAGTGTGCCCGGCTCCCATTCTAAACACACAATTCATTCGGGAGAAGCGAGATTACACTTGCTTTACCCGTATTTCTTCCCACATTCTTCGAATCGCCCTAGATTCGACCCCAAAGTCTTGCTACAATTGGTAAGACTCTTTTTAATATTTTTGTTCCCTATTATTATTATTGTCTTATTATATTTGCATGCTTATTATATTTTAATTGTTCCTTTATGCTAGATTTAGGACTGTTTTAATATATTTAAATATGTATAGCCGAGGATGATCTAAGGTTTCGCCCAAGAAAACCCAATGGATCTAGGAACTATTTCTTACCTTCCACCTTAGTAATAATTATCCCATGATCAATAATTCCCCAAGGATGAACGTTGATTAGTGCACCTTCCGAGGGCCTAACTCAAAGGTTCTAGGGTGTGATCATTAACTAATTCTTTCTCTCCCCTCCTCCTTATGCATGATCCCGTTTCTTCTATCTATTCCTGTAAACACCGCACACAACCAACACCCCACATGCTAAAAAGACCGATCCGTCGGGCAATAGGAGTGATAGCGTTTCTTCTTCTGTTGTAACTTGACCCCCGAACCCAATCACATGCTTAGCCTTTTTTCAAAGCTTTGGGCTATATCAAAGTGGCGTGGCGACTCTCAAAATTAAACTAATATTTTAATATGGTTTAAAGCGAGTGTCACTAAATGAATATCCTATTTCGGTCCGACATTATATGATTATTTATTTCAAACCTCCGAATGCGCGTTGCATCGGGACGGGGTATTCACAGTGGCGACTCCGCTGGGGACTGTTTTGAAATCTTTTCAAACTAAGTGGGTCAGACTTTCGTTTTCTTGTATGGTGTTGTATTTTTAGCTTACTATTTTTATTTTATTTATTCCTAAGCATTTGCATTGCATGCATGCATCTCATGTAAATAAAAATAAACCTTTCTCTTTCTTCCTTAAAAGAATTAGACTTTTTACCTCACACTACCACTAGAGTCCGTGTCACAGCCTGACTACCCCTTAACCCTTCGGAGAAGCCAAAGTGCGGGAAGTGTGGTGATCATGTTGCCTCCCTTCCGAGTCTCACTTGGCCATCCACTCATCAGTGCGCTTCGGCTGCACGGTGGGAGCCTGAAATCTAACCCTTGTGTCACCCACTTTGCTAAGAATACACTCCTTGTGATCGGTTGGTTTGACTAGCTTTTTCATGTAGACAATTAATAAGGTCTTTATGTTGAGTCACTACGAATCGGTGATAAGTCAAGATCTATAGAGAGAAAAGAGCACAAAAATTTGATTTCCTTTTAAAGGATGTGCCATGTAAGGTCGAGTGCTTGTTAAAAGATCTTGTCTTATCATAGAGTCCGTAGTACTTCCCATACATATCATCTTAAATGTCTATATGAGACGATTAGTCGTTAGGATCCACCACTTTAGGACCTTTAGTTAGTTGCGAAAAAGGGGTATCCCTTCCAACCAAGAGTAGGTTCTATAAAATAGAGGGCTTTTTGTAAATAAAGTGCTTAACTATCCCTCATTTCTAGGACCCTCCGAGGTCCGCTCTTCATTTCTAGGACCCTCCGAGGTCCGCTCTTCAGTTCTAGGACCCTCCGAGGTCCGCTCTTCATTTCTAGGACCCTCCGAGGTCCGCTCTTCATTTCTAGGACCCTCCGAGGTCCACTCTTCATTTCTAGGACCCTCCCAGGTCCGCTCTTCATTTCTAGGACCCTTCGAGGTCCGCTAGGACCCTTCGAGGTCCGCTCTTCATTTCTAGGACCCTTCGAGGTCCGCTAGGACCCTTCGAGGTCCGCTCTTCATTTCTATCCGCTCTTCATTTCTAGGACCCTCCGAGGTCCGCTCCTCATTTCTAGGACCCTTCGAGGTCCGCTCCTCATTTCTAGGACCCTCCGAGGTCCGCTCCTCATTTCTAGGACCCTCCGAGGTCCGCTCCTCATTTCTAGGACCCTCCGAGGTCCGCTCCTCATTTCTAGGACCCTCCGAGGTCCGCTCCTCATTTCTAGGACCCTCCGAGGTCCGCTCCTCATTTCTAGGACCCTCCGAGGTCCGCTCCTCATTTCTAGGACCCTTCGAGGTCCACTCCTCATTTCTAGGACCCTTCGAGGTCCACTCCTTATTTCTAGGACCCTCCGAGGTCCACTCCTTATTTCTAGGACCCTCCGAGGTCCACTCCTCATTTCTAGGACCCTCCGAGGTCCACTCTCCATTTCTAGGACCCTCCGAGGTCCGCTCTTTACTTCTTGGACCCTTCAAGGTCCACACCTCATCTCTTGGACACCGCTCCTAGGATCGATCTCTCTATCTTGGACCGTTCAAGGTCCACTCTTTGACCCTTCGTATACTATGTCCACTCTCCCAATCTTGGACCATTCAAGGTCCACTTCTCATATCTTGGACCGTTCAAGGTCCACTCCTCATATCTTGGGCCGTTCAAGGTCCGCTCCTCATATCTTGGACCGTTCAAGGTCCGTTCTTCTTCTCTTGGACCCTTCAAGGTCCGCTCCTCTTCTCTTGGACCCTTCAAGGTTCACTCCTCTTATCTTGGACCCTTTAAGGTCCACTCCTCTTCTCTTGGACCCTTTAAGGTCCACTCCACTTCTCTTGGACCCTTTAAGGTCCACTCCTCGTCTCTTGGACCCTTCAAGGTCCACACTCCTCATATCTTGGACCGTTCAAGGTCCGCTCTTCTTCTCTTGGACCCTTCAAGGTCCACTCCTCCAATTTAGGACCCTTCGAGGTCCACTCTCTCTATCTAGGACCATTAAAGGTCCACCTTTCCACATTCGAGACTCTTCGAGGTCCACCCCTCGTCTCTTGGACCATCCATGGTCCATTCCTCTACCTTTGACCACCCACGGTCTACATCCTTCAAGTTAGGACCCTTCAAAGTTCTACCTCTTATCTCTTGAACCATCCGCAGTTTGCTCCCTTAGCCTTAAAACCATCCATAGTTTAGATCCTTTATCTCTAGCACCCTTCACCAAAGACCCACCTAGATCAAACCTCTCTCGACCCATATAGATCAAACCACCATCTAGGGCCTACCTAAGCCAACTTACCAAGTCCGATTAGCTCGTCTAGATCACCCTCACTTATATTTGACCAAGGATCGAGTCATCTTCCTCTCCTTTTTTCACCAAACGGACTCTTTTACATTCATCCTCTCTCTTTCTCTAAACTTAACCCTGGTTGTATCATCAATCGGGGCCCCCTCGAACTACGGTGACCTGAGACTCATACCTTAAATGGTAAGTGTTACGTAGGCAACTTCCCGATTCTGGTCAAACTCTCAAATTGTGGAGATCAACTATTTTCTCGGAGATGCCTTAAGATTAATTGTGAGTCTAATTCAACTCATTGGTTTGACTCGTATGTTCTTACAGAATTTTGCATCATGTCTATGGAGAAAAGCATTGGAGCCCTTAAAGAAGTCTCAGACATGAGGTTGGGAGTGATCAACCTCCTCAAAGACATGCATGAAATTGAGCAATACCATTTGTCTTGCATTCACGAGTGCTTGAGAAGAGATCCTCCTCTGTGCAATTCCGTAGTCCCTATCATCCACATGCTTATGGTCCCACTTATGGTCCAACACATCGAATGTCTCATTCGGGATGCTGCTGTGGCCACCAACCAATGAAAGGCACCAATACCCGAGAAGGAGATCAACAAGAAACATTTTGATGACTTAGGAATGCCTGTGGGTGAGTTCTTCGACATTTTGGTGGAAAAGAGTTTGATCAAGCCGCTCGAGAATTACAAGCCCATTAACCCGAGATCTAACTTGGATACATCCAAGTTTTGCAGATACCACAAGTACATTGGGCATACCACCGACAACCGTAAGCGTTGAAAACGCTTGATTCAAAATTTGATCAACCAAGGCCTCATTAATGAAGAAGCCCTCGTACTTCAAGGAAGGATTTAGATTCATTCAGTCTTGTAGGTTCTAGTGTGTCTCTCTTACTTCCACTTTGGGCATTGATATGTAATGTCCACTTTAGATTAGTTGCTTCAATAATAAAAGAGTCTTTCTTTCTTTTCTCTCTAGACTTGAGACATAATCTCGCATTACTTTCAAGAAGAATTGTTTTATTTATAATTATCACTTGATTGCTAATCTCACTGATTAACCCACCGGCTAATAAAGTAAACAATGAATGAATGCTTTGATTGGATTAAACAACTCATCGTCCCTTCCTTATATACACCATCTCTATACATCCCTCTCTCATACACTCTTCCCATACTCCACCATATACTTTCCATACACTATCGCCAGACCCTCTCCTTGTACACTCCCTCTATGCTCCCTCGAGCACACACTTCCCCAAATACACTCTCCCCCACTTGACCTCCTTTTCATATAATCAAGACAAGCAAAGACCGTTGTTGCTCATCATCAGAAAATAGCTGCTCACGCCACTGCAATTTAAAGAAGATGCAAGAGTGCTACATGAATATCAACTTGGGGCTCACCAACCCCCAAATCTCGCGTCTCCTCTGATTTTCCATTTGATCGATAAGCTTTCATTGAATATGCTCACATATCTTTCTCATGGTCTGAATATATTTTGCCTTACGTTAATAAGTCGGTTAAATGAGTTTGCATTTATTTTAAAAAAAAAAATACTCTTTTGAGAATGCTATCCAGTAGCGATTGAAGCTTAAACCTCTCACCATAGGAAGCCATAACCTTATCCTCACTAAATAATACCCTTTCATTTCAAGATCGACAAGTTTTGAGACCCTAAGGAAGAAGCCCATACTAGGGGCTCCCTTGACTCACAAAGGAAGTAATCACCTCCAAGCTCAAGAAAGGCGGAATGCAAAAGAAACTCATACAAGGGGCTCCCTCGAAGGGACCACCTCCAAACCCAAGAGGGAAAAGGTAAAACCATCCTAAGGCATACACTAGGGGCTATCGCGAGCAAACAAATCCGAAGGCTTTTCTCGAGAAGAGAGTGTCTAAAAAAAAAAAAAAAAAAAAAAAAAACAACCTCCGTCACTCAGAAGTGAACCTCCCATCTCAAAGGTTGTGAAAATGAGACGTCGAGTGAAGATCCTATCATGATCAAGTTACTGCTTGAAACCACAACAAACTCGCGAGAAGAAGCAACAAAGATTCCCTCTTGGACAAATCCCATAAACCCATCCCAAAGTCCATCCTCTCACTTTTAGAGGATTCCATCACCACCCTTGACCTTGCCAAAATCAAAGTTAACCTCACTCTTAGAGGTCTGAAGAGGCAACAACAAGAAAATCCCTTCACCTTAGAAATCCCAAACACTCGGCAAAAGGCCCGGCCGACCTCTCACTTTAAGAGGTCATGTTAATCATCACCTAATGATCGATCGCAATCCAAAGCCCATTACAACCGCTACGGATGGCATTCTCAAAAGATTATTTAAAAGAAATGCATATTCAGATTTTTGAGTCACTTGTTATCCTACGTGAGCATATTACATATTCTCTCAAAAATTTGGGCACTTGTCCTATTCTTGAAATTCGTTCATTCGACTCCTCAAACAATGTCTGCAAAAGTCTCACTGGGGCTTCGCATCCGTGCCTCTCAGCGGCACTCCGATAAAAGCAAGGAGACACGCGCCAGGGACTACTCCCCTCGGCTTGCGATAACAAAGGAACAAAGAATCTTCACTTGAAGGAATGAAAAAATCTTTGGGTTATAATCGAGTCAATTCCCACCTTTTCTTCCACCCCAATCTTTTTTCTATTTTTCATTCTTTCCCATGAAGGAGATCAATGCAACGGCGGCCCGCACCACAATTACCACCGAACGGAGCGGCAAGCAACAACGGAACATCCTTCTCCTTCTAAAGACAAGCCGATTTCACCTTCAAATCAAAACATTCATTTGTTTACCTATATAATTGGAATTTGATAAACCAATCGGTGAGGTCCATTCACGAGCAATCAAGATATAATTACGAATAAAATAATTCTTCAAATGTCTCGACAAGTCTTCTTTTTCTACATCATAGGAAAATAGAGCCAACCCCTGTCTTTCTGTCTGCAGGGGCTTCCATACACTTTTCCACACCTTGTGATGCGTATACTCTCCCAAAAGAGTCAAACCCAAAAGCGAAAGTGTCATACACGAACTCGGGATCCATTCCCACCTTCGAAAAATGCGCCCTGCACATATACATTTAGAGACGAGGGGTCGCCCCGTGGCCGCAAGATGACTCTCGTCTCGCAAATAGGGATGCATTGAATCTCTCAAGTGGGGCTTTTGTTAAGGCTGTTCTCTCGGGCTCTCTTCAGGTTTGCTCTGCATCATCAGCGGGGCTTCGCCATTCCCTTCGAGTTTCGCTTTGCATCATCAGCGGGGCTTCGCCATTCATCATCAGCGGGACTTCGCCAAGGTCACTTCATCAAACATTGGGACTCCCCTCAACAAAAATGGGTCGACTATGTGCTCTAACAAAAATCGGAGCTCCAATGAAGTCATATCTAGCATGAAGGGCATCCCTTGTCATCAAGATCGGCATGTGGCAAACTCTTTGAGTTAGTTAGAAACATGATTAATCATAAGGCCTCTTTATCAAATAAACATGCTTTCAAAATCTTTGTCCTCCTTGGTACCTTGTTTACAAGAATCACTCTTTGGTCTCCACAAATTTTCAAACTCTTCAAATCTATCAAAAACGTATCTGTGACTCTCGAAGATGACTCGGTCCTTATCTCACGGACATCAAACTTACCTAATCCCATCTTCTCGGCCTCGCCTAGTTTAAACCATAACCTTTACGCTCAAAGCTGCCTTGTTAGGACTTACCACAAATGTAAAACCCTAGCTCCAAGCCTAGGTAACAAATACATTCTAAACCACTAGCCTCAGACAGGTGACAAATCTCCTCCTCTAAATCCTAGCCTCAAGCCTAGGTGACAAAAAAAATACCTTTCAAAAACCCTAACCTCGAGTCTAGGTGACAAAAATCTTTCTAAACCTAGCCTCAAGCAAGCCTAGGTGACAAATACCTCTCTAAACCCTAAGCCTCAAGCCTAGATGACAAATACCTCTCTAAACCCTAGCCTAAAGCCTAGGAGACAAGACCCCTCTCTAAGCCTTAGCAATGATCATCCCAAACTTTTAATCGCTTGGTTCTTCGGCTCGGGAAGCCATAGTAATCCCAATCAATTCACCTGACTATTCCTCGTTAGTGCTAGATGGCCTAAGTCCTCCGGCGGCCACGAATCCAGAATTTTCACAAGGGGTGACTCCGCGAGAAGTCAATTTTTCACGAGGGTGACTCGCGAAGTCAATTTTTCACAAGGTGTGACTCATGAGTCAAATCTGGGGTGACTCAGAAGTCAAAATTTTCACAAGGGGTGACTCCCTTGAAGTCAAACTCTCACAAATCTTTGGGTGACAAGGGGTGACTCCGGACGGTCAAATCTCTCACGGACAGTCAAATCTTTGGGTGACTCCCCGTACAATCAAATCTTTGGGTGACTCCCGACGATCAAATCTTTGGGTGACTCCGGACGGAGTCAAATCTTTGGGTGACTCCCGAGGCCGATCAAATCTTTGGGTGACTCCCAGACGATCAAATCTTTGGTGACTCCCGGACGATCAAATCTTTAGGTGACTCCCCGTCTGATCAAATCTTTGGGTGACTCCCGGACAGTCAAATCTTTGGTGACTCCGGACAGTCAAATCTTTGGGTGACTCCCGGACAGTCAAATCTTTAGGTGACTCACACGTCTGATCAAATCTTTGGGTGACTCCCGGGCAGATCAAATCTTTGGGTGACTCCCGGACCGATCAAATCTTTGGGTGACTCCCCGTACGAGTCAAATCTTTGGGTGACTCCCGGACAGTCAAATCTTTGGGTGACTCCCGTGTGACGATCGTCAAATCTTTGGGTGACTCCCCGGACAGTCAAATCTTTGGGTGACTCTCCGGACGATCAAATCTTTGGGTGACTCCGGACAGTCAAATCTTTGGGTGACTCCCAGGGCAGTCAAATCTTTGGGTGACTCCCGGACGATCAAATCTTTGGGTGACTCCCCGTCTGATCAAATCTTTGGGTGACTCCGGACAGTCAAATCTTTGGGTGACTCCCAGACGATCAAATCTTTGGGTGACTCCCGTACAGTCAAATCTTTGGGTGACTCCCAGACAGTCAAATCTTTGGTGACTCCCGTTACAGTCAAATCCTTTGGTGACTCCCGTGCGATCACGTATCCTTGACGCCATCCGTCCCACTCTCGGGTATTAGCGCCCGCTCTTTTGAACTACGACTTGGCTTGATTCCTTTTGGGATACGTAGGTAGCCCGGCGTGGTCAGCCGCTCGACCTACCTGGTCATCCTTTTGCGACTCGGCTCGAGTCCAAACCTCATATCCGCAAGATCATTTTCTTACCTCCACGAAATCCCTTTTTTCGGGACGGATCCTATTTTTCTATCGTCGACCCTTGTCTTACAAGAAAGCGTCGCCGAGCTCATTGTTAGTACCGGTCCGAAAAAAAGGTATTCTAAATACCTGGCGGTGTAATTAAATAGAAACCCTAAAATCCCTTTTAATCAATTAATCCGTACCTCCGCCGTCATTGCACTGCGTGGGAAATACGCCGAGATCAAAGTGCCGATCGGTCCTTTCCTGTTGAATGGCCGATCGACCCTTTATTATGTGTGCCGATCGGACCTAAAGCAGGTGGTCGATGCGGCCCTTCTTTCTGTGCCGATCGGACCTTATATTTAGGGCCGATCGACCTCGCCCTTGACCCAATTACCGAAGCACTATAAATAAGTGTGCCCGGCTCCCATTCTAAACACACAATTCATTCGGGAGAAGCGAGATTACACTTGCTTTACAGTTCTTCTTCCACATTCTTCGAATCGCCTAGATTCGACCCCAAAATCTTGCTACAATTGGTAAGACTCTTTTTTAATATTTTTGTTCCCTATTATTATTATTGTCTTATTATATTTGCATGCTTATTATATTTTAATTGTTCCTTTATGCTAGATTTAGAATTTGTTTTAATATATTTAAATATGTATAGCCGAGGATGATCTAAGGTTTCGCCCAAGAAAACCCAATGGATCTAGGAACTATTTCTTACCTTACACCTTAGTAATAATTATCCCATGATCAATAATTCCCCAAGGATGAACGTTGATTAGTGCACCTTGAGAGGCCTAACTCGAAAAGTTCTAGGGTGTGATCATTAACTAATTCTTTCTCTCCCCTCCTCCTTATGCATGATCCCGTTTCTTCTATCTATTCCTGTAAACACCGCACACAACCAACACCCCACATGCTAAAAAGACCGATCCGTCGGGAAATAGGAGTGATAGCGTTTCTTCTTCTGTTGTAACTTGACCCCCGAACCCAATCACATGCTTAGCCTTTTTTCAAAGCTTTGGGCTATATCAAAGTGGCGTGGCGACTCTCAAAATTAAACTAATATTTTAATATGGTTTAAAGCGAGTGTCACTAAATGAATATCCTATTTCGGTCCGACATTATATGATTATTTATTTCAAACCTCCGAATGCGCGTTGCATCGGGACGGGGTATTCACAGTGCTGAAATTACCCGATCTTTTTCGCGCGCGGGGCGCGGCGGAAGAGGCGGTTGTCTTTCGCGGGGGGTTGGTGTCTGAGACCTCGCTTCACGGGAAGGAGCAGAATGAGGAGTCGCCACGCGGTTTTGTATTTTGAGCCCAAACGTTGAGAAACGGCTATTGTGAAAAGGTGTCGTTTTTATTGGTAGCAAAAACTTAGGAAAAGGCTTTGAAAACGGGGATCATTTTTATTGGCAGCAAAAATGAGTAAAAAGCTTTTTAGTACCAGAGATTGTTAGGTTCGGAGGTCAGGTTACGTTTCGGGTAGAGTATGACGAGATCGCCCGAAACGCCTCGCATGACGAGTCTTTCTACCTTTCTCGAAATCGTGTATGTGTGTGTGTGTGTCTTTTGAAATGGGGGCTTGAATGACAAGCTTTAATCTTGGTTTGAGTGACAAACGTTGATTAGGTGACTTTGTTTGAAAAGACGAGCGTTTGAATGACAAACGTCGGTTTGAGTTGAAATGAGCGTTTGCGTGGCAAACGTCGACTTTGAGTTGAAATGAGCGTTTGCGTGGCAAACGTCGACTTTGAGTTGAAATGAGTCATTGTTAACGATTTTTATGAGAAAAATGCGTATTAAATGATTTTAAGTGTCAAATGGCGGCTTTGAGTTTGAAGATGAGCATTCGGAGGCCGAACGTCATGTCGCGCGTTTTGAAAGAGAGTTCGACGGACGAACTCCGGTTTTGAACCGGGCATTACATTGTTAACGATTTTACGGGAAAATGCGTATTAAATGATATGCGATCAACGAATCGGGTTGCGACTCGGACTTTTGAAAAGTAAATACTATCACAATCCAAACGGATCGGACTTGTAAATGACAGTATTTAAAGCAGTGTCAACGGAATCAAACGATCCGGAATTGTAAATGACGATCAACGAGGCCAAACGGCTCGGAAGTGTAAATGACGATCAGCGAGGCCAAGCGGCTCGGAAGTGTAAATGACGATCAACGAGGCCAAACGGCTCGGAATTGTAAATAACGTGAAAGTAAATGACGGAAAGGGGGTCGGAACGCCGTTTTAACAGTGATTACTTCTCTTACGGAAAGAGAAGAGGATCGAGGGCTAAAACGTATCGGACCCCGATTAGACGGAGCGTCTACATTTTGACAATGACGTTCGAAACTTGATTATAGCGGCGGCGCGTAAGCAGAGGCAGACGGAAGATTCGAGAGAGAGGGAGTTATACCTATGGCTAGGGTCGACTCTTTTGGCTCGGGAGGTGTGCGCGGGACACGGAAAGTTATTCGAAAGGTTGTTTCGAAATTGTAGGGTGCGTATTTGATCGAAATACGAAGGTTTCACGCGAATCGAGACAAAACGGGAGCTCGGGAGGGTGGAAACCGGTTTGGACCGTGGGGTATGTGATTTTTGGTGTTAAAATCCTCCTCTTTGCCTTTGTGACAACTTCTATTTATAGGGTGAAAATTGCGGTAGGAGTCCGTGGGACTTGGGCGAATTTCGGGGTTTTGGGAATTTTGGAAATCTGGAGGACTTGTTGGCAATTTCGGGAAAATTGCCTGATGAGTCCGGCGGACTTGGCTTGCAAACCCGGGGGTATTTTGGTCTTTTGGCCTTAATTTGTGATTGACGAGTGACTAGAGGGAGGTGGCATGCGGGACACGTGTCCTGTGACTCACCGAAGTGTGGGAGTTCGTTCCCGGTCCGGTTTTGTCCGTTTTTAAAATAACGATCAGGAAATGTCAAACGCCCGGAAAGTGCTGGAAAATCGTTTTCGGGGAAAGCCATACTTTTACGTGAGATGTCACGTGATAAGTGCGGTTTGACGTCGGGATGCCAGGCGATCCGGGGCGTCTCGTTAGCGCAGCAGCGGAGGAGTTTAACGAGTTCGGTTAACACTGGAAGCGGGCCGATTAACGGATTTCGGTTAACTTTCGACGGATTTGGGCGATCGGATTTGGGTACTTACAGTTAGCCCCTCGGCGACGTCACTTTCGAAGGAAGTGGGGTCGTCGAAAAGATAAGGATCCAAATCGGGATGCCTTACTTTGAAAGAGACACAGGCGGTCGGTGGGTGGACCATAGCGAAAAGGATTCCTACGTATCCCGGCGGGAATCAAGCCGATCGTAGTTCGTAAAGGGGCGAGGGCCGCGCATGGGGACCTTGACGGCGAGGCTGTTAGGAGGCGTCTAAACACAGGATAAGACCATTCGCGAGGTACTGCACGAATGGAAGCTGTTAGGAGCGTCGAACACAGGGACTTCACGAAACCTTTGAGGGCGTGTGGCGCCTCAAGCCGGAGTTGCGATGTTGTGAGGATTTCGTGCCTTGGGTCTTTGGGCTTATTCTTGTTGCCGGTTTTATTCTCTTTGAGGATGAGCGTTCGGGCTTACTGGATGGCCGAAGAGGGATTGTTGTGCGGAGCTTATTGCGAGCCGCCCCGAAGTGGAGAGCAGTCGGGCTTACGGCGCGGCGGGAGATGAATGTTCACTTCTTTGAAGTGAAAAGGTGTTCGGGCTTACTAGGATGGCGAATAGGGATTGTTGCAAGGCGTTCGTACCTTGGGAGTTCGGGCTTATTCTTTGTTGCTTAGGAGAGATGACCATTTGCGAGGCGTTCGTACCTTGGGGTTCGGGCTTATTCTTTGTTAGAAGGAGACCATTTGCAAGGCGTTCGTGCCTTGGGGTTCGGAGCTTATTGCGGTTGCGAAGGAAGCCATTTGCAGCGTTCGTACCTTGGGGTTCGGAGCTTATTGCGATTGCCGAAGATGACTATTTGCAAGGCGTTCGTACCTTGGGGTTCGGGCTTATTACGATTGCGAAGAGGCTGTTTTGCAAGCGTTCGTGCCTTGGGTTCGGGCTTATTCTGCGATTCTTAGAAGAACATTTGCAAGCGTTCGTACCTTGGGGTTCGGGAGCTTGGGGTTGCGGCTTGCAGAGACCGGTTTGCAAGGCGTTCGTGCCTTGGGGTTCGGGCTTATTGCAGTTGCCGAAGGTGACCAGCGAAGGTCTTGGTAAGAGAGTGGAGGTCGGACCGCGAAGGTCGGGATCAAGCTTGTTTGAAATCGGACCGTGAAAGGTCGCGAATAAGAGTTTGAAATCGGACCGTGAAAGGTCGCGATTGAGGATTGAAATCGGACCGTGAAAGGTCGTGATTGAGGATTTAATGGTGAGGACCATTTAAATTTTAACGTCGGGAGACGGAATCGTAACTGAAATGTCAGGAGACATGGTTGAACGTTTGAATGTCCAAACGTCAAGCTGCCAATTGCGTCGTGCAGAGACGGCGTTAGTGAGAACTAGCAGGGAATTTAACGTGCGGAGACGGCGTTAGTGAGAACTAAGCTGGGAATTTAACGTACGGAGACGGCGTTAGTGAGAACTAGCAGGGAATTTAACGTGCGGAGACGGCGTTAGTGAGAACTAGCGGGAATTTAACGTGCAGGAGACGAGCGTTAGTGAGAACTAGCGGGAATTTAACGTGCGGAGACGAGCGTTAGTGAGAACTAGCTGAATTTAACGTGCGGAGACGGCGTTAGTGAGAACTAGCTGGAATTATCCTCGGGGGATAGGGCGTTAGAAATGTCTAGCGGAGGAAATTTTACACTTTCGGGGGCCAAAAGTGGTAAAATTGGAATTGCCCAGGCGAGGGCAAAAGGGGCAAAAATTATTACAGTGCGGTAAGAGTAGTGGGACTTTCTTTGTTTTCGAAAACCTTTTAAATGCCGAGAAATTTGGGGAAGAAAAAGCTCACTTTCTTCCATTGTTGCCGGCGAGAGAGGAGAGAAAAGAGAGAAATCAACCCAAATTGCAAGGTTTGCTCGAATTTGTGAGGAAAATCGCTATGGAGGTGAAGGAGGACCGATGGCTCGCCACGGAAGGACCGACAACGAAAGAACTCGATTGGTTCGGACCATTCGAACCACCACTCTTCCATTGAATCCGGCGGAGTTTTATCCGGCGAGGGACCGCCACAACTCGAGGGAGGGATCGAAAGACACGTAAGTTCCCTACAAATTCCATTAATTTCAAGAATGTGCATTCTTTAAATGTTAGAAATTTGTTAGGAATTTACTTAGGGATTTTGGTGCCCGATTTGGGGCTTTTGACTTTGCTATGAATTGTTGTCGAAATTGACTAGAACGTAGTTCAATTGACATCATGGGTAGATGACATAAAAATTTTGGTTGCAAAATTCCATGTCTAAATGCATTTTCCAAAATTAAAGTAACTTTAATTCGGGACGGAGCGAAATTTTGAAAAATTCGAAAGAATTTGAAAGGTCCGGATTCGACGGAGGTGTCGAAAGATTTTGAAAGTTCCGGATTCGACGGAGTTTTCGAAATGATTTTGAAAGTTTCGGATTCGACGGAGTTTTCGAAAGATTTTGAAAGTTCCGGATTCGACGGAGTTTTCGAAAGATTTTGAATATAAGTAGGAAATGAATGAGAACCGTATCTGCATTGCATCCTTTTGACATGCGTTGTTGCATTTTGTTGACGTTGCTTGTCTTGTTTATGCACGAGGGACGGGGATGGTTGATACCCACAACGGAAGAGTCGGGGTGCCTTTGAGCGGTGCGGGTATTGTGGGGCCTTATCCGGACGTGGCGAGAGGAGAGAGGAGTCCACGGCAGTGGTGATTGACTTCCACATTTGTGGGTTTATCAGTCTTGTAGGCTGCGGCAGTGATACGCCGAGCGGAGTCCATGTATGTCGCGGCGGCGAATGCAGTGGGATACGACCCACGCTTTCCATTTCGAGATGGGGAGCGACGGTGACTCCACGGATTTTGCCGCTATCATTTGGGTTGCCGAGCTTATGGCAACGGCGGGTGTGGAGTTGATGGTTACACCCGGAGCGGTTATGCAGGCTGCTTTGGGTTTCGATATTACCGATGCCGGGGGCTTAGGCATTCGGTACGAGCCGATGGAGCGTCACTTGAGGCGGGTGTCGCCGATTATTTGGACAGGTCTTTGAGGATGACCGCGGGCGTCCCAGCTCGAGGTTCCTTTGGTTTGCTTGTCGGCGACCTTGTTCCCGAGCTTCCGACACGTCTTGTCACTTCCCTCTGCTCGGGTCGGCGAATCTGGATGCCGTGAGGGGTTTGCGTGGGGAGAGGCTGGGTGGCGAGCTCTACCATTCCACTGGACGGAGGTTCTCGCGGGGAGAGGAGCACTCATTTAGGCCTTTACGCTGTCTTGGATGTAAGTTTACGTGCTTTTCTCTTCCTTGCCTCTTTTATGTACTCGTATGTATACGCTTTGTAGGCGACATAACTTTCCATTCTCTTGGCGGAGTGCAGTGCTACGAGGTGTTCGGTCAGCGAGCTTGGGACGTCAAGGAGCCGTGCCGTCCCTGTTCCACTGCCTTCTTTGGTTTGGCGAAGAAAGGCGAAGAGGGCGGTCTCTTCGAGGTTGGCACTCGAGTGTCATACGAGGAGATATCTCTGGCGGCGAACACAGGAGTTCTCAGAGGATCCAGTGACACAGTGGAGCGAGGTTTGATCATGTCGCGGTGCGAGATTTCCGGCGAGACTACACGGCGGCGGAAGCTCTGGTGGGACTTCAGCTGCGACGCCATGTATGCAGGGGAGATGGTGACTCGTCGGCATAGGCGGGGTCCCTTCCTTTGGTGCGCGGTGGATCCTCCCTCTGTACATGCGGCATCCAGGGAGATGCTTGATGGATGAGGCTGGAGGGATACCTTCGGGGTGTGTACTTCACAGAGTACGTCGTAGCGGGGGCCGCCTATGATGTTTTCTTGAGATGAGGGTGAGCCGCGAGGTGCGGCATAGGGAGGGCGAGGTCCACAGAGGTCCCTCGACATTTTCTGTCCGCGAGCTAGGCTAGCGTACGAGAGGCTGGACGGTTCGCGCGGCGACTTGTGATCCCAGCTCCGGCGGAGCAGAGACCACGATACGGGGCGGACCCCAATGCTTCGGTGAGCATCTTTTACGATTTTACGCATTTGATAGTAGCATTACGCACATGATGCATCTGTACTTTACATTCGCTTTACGATGATTTTCTGGTTCGCGGGTATCGGCCATACGTCTGATGAGGCCGTAGGGTGGTGGACGGGTGGTCGCCCTACGCTAGGAGGCTCGTGGAGTTCATGCGGTGCGGTTCCGGAGGAGCGTGGGCGTCCGCGATCGGGGGCCGTCTAGGCCGAGGGGTTCGCTTGCTCCAGCGTGCGGTGGGGAGGACTTCACGCGGGGTTTGGCCGGTTCGCGGGGCGGAACGGCTGGATTTGGAGCTCCTTCTTACTGCGCACTCGGGCGCGAGAGAGTCCTCGAGTTCGCGTACTCAGGAGGCCCTTTGCCTATTCCCATTTGGAGGAGTTCGGCGAGTTCCTGTTTGCGACGAGATCCGGCGGCGGCGGGCGGTACGTCGAGTGTACGGATGACGAGCGGGACTCGAGTAGTCCCCTTTTCTTGCTTTCTCTTTTCTTTGCTTTGTTTAGACAAAATGCATGTATTTGTCGGGAACAAATTTTGATTTGAGATGTATTTGCAAAAAGGCGCCCGTGGGGCGGGAACACATGCCATATTTATTCTGTGATCACCTTCGGTTATTTTTGGCAAATAAGCAAATAGGTTAATCAAAAATAAATAAAAAGGAGAAATGCATTAAAAATTGAGCAGGTCAAAAATTAAGCATGTATGCACTAATTTTTAATTATTTACCTTGTTGCACGAGCAGGGCGGAAGGGATATTGTCATTTGTTGAATGAAATCGGGCGAGCACGCGAGATTTCATAAGGGTGAGCGAGGGCATGGTTTGGAAATGTTTCCAACTTTAAGGCGTTTGGCTGCGAGAGTTGACAAGTCAGCTGCGGGGAATCCGGCCGGACTTGAAATGAATTTCAGATTCTTTAAATTACGGTTTCGGCTTTGCAATTTGTAAGAAGCTAACGCATTGCTTTGCTCATTACATTTGAGTTCTTTTCCATTTCTTAAGGTTTTCTTCACCTTCGACATGGCTCCTTTTCCCAAGATTATCGTCTCGGATGCAAGAGCGATATTTGGACAACTTTCGATCGTGGGTACGGAACCACACGAGGCGAGAACAAAAGGTTTTCGAAGGCATTACGGGATTAAATCTGTTTGGGCTTTGAAGGAGCTCATGCCGGATTGGGACCTTTTGAGAAGCGGCGTCTCGGTTAGGACGTAAGGAGGAATGTGTACAGCTTTTCGTCTGGCGAAGTCACTCCTACGTTTGAAGATTTAGGGCCGTGCAGGAGGACTGAGACGGAACGGCTAGTTCTTCCGTATGCGGTGGCATGGCCGTTGAAAGCTAGTGTCTTTGTTGGGTATCTCGGTGGAGAAGCATACGGGATGCGTCTACGAGGATACCGATGGGTACGTTGACATTTCGGGGCTGCCCGAAAGATTTGCCGGAGGCGAGGAGCGTCTTTGCGTGGGGCAGCGTTTGCTCTGTGTGTGATTGCTACTCTGTTCACATTGCGTCTGCAGGTGTGTGCCATCACGGTGTGCTTGGAACAGTGAGCGATGCGGAGTGGAGAGACATCGTGCCATTGGTCTTGGGCGAGACGTTCACAGGCGCATAGGCCGGATGGCGGCCAGTAGCCGATACATGTGGGGAGGGAGTCCCGCTATGCGACCATGTGGTTGAGGAGAGGCTGAGATGATGCGAGGTGCCAATGTCTGTGGCGCTTGGTCTTTCTCGCGGCGTCCTCTGGTGATAGGGAGTAATCGAGTGTATTTGGAGACTCTGGATGGCAGAGACTTGGCACGCATCACTTGCGATGGTGGGTTCCCCATTGGAGATTCTGAGACTTGTAGAGACCTCGGGAAGTGCATTTTGTTGATCGTCGAGTGTCGGGGCTGTCTCGGACGTCTTTCTATATTCCATCATTGGTTACGCGGCGATGCGAGGGTTTGGAAGCGAGATGCCAGCTGGCCCGATCGAGTTATCTTTGCTACCTTTGAGGTGGGATCTCTGCGGATGGAGGATCCTTCGGCCAGCTATTCTTTGGTCACCGGTGGTGGCAATACACGTCCTTTCTGCCCGGGGTTCTCTTTCGCCGGAGAGAGGGCAGCCTTTGTGCACATCGCTTGATATACGGGCGAGTACGAAGAGTGTATGGGGGAGACACGAGATGGCTATCTTGTGGAGACGGAGTGGTTTGTTGAGTGCGATCACACAGACGGATTCGACATTGAGGAGGACGAGGCGAGGCTAACCACAGGAATCGTGCTTGGCGATGCCGTGGATGATTATGTGGCAGAGTGCTTGTCGGGAGGCCAATCAAAGCCTTTGCGATGATGGCTCAGCGAGGCGGCTCGAGAGCGAGCTAGAGAAAGGAAGCTGTATTGGCGACCGCGGGATTGACGGAGGCGTCGGGAAGAGTCTGAGCCGGAGTAGAAGGCCTAGGAATATTTCCTGCGAAGGTGAAGAACACTCGCCGGGGAAAAGGGAAAGGGAAGAAGGATGAGAAGAAGGACCTAGTACGGGAAACTAGGTTGACCTACTTTGTCCGGAGTATCCACCCATTGTCATTGCGAGACACATTAATTGATTAATGTTTTATTGTAGTTTTGCTAGCGTGTAGCGAAGTCAAGAGATTGGCCGTGCTTGAACTCATCAAAAGAATGTTTTAACCGTTATGAATTTGTAGGTTAAATGAAAAGAGTTTTCGAAACTACAAGCAATTGATGCTTATTGTATTTTTTGTTTTTAGAGGCCAAGACGAAGATGGGCGCCTACGTTCCCCTTTTACAATTGGACTAAGGGGCTCGGGTCACCGTAGTTCGACACTTTAGGTGAATTTGAGAAAAAAACAAAAGAAGTGCGACAATTT